>JAQIXO010001456.1:0-12348 GCA_034700305.1 Protaphorura armata | reverse complement strand
TTCAAGAATTCCAACGTCACGTTTGTAAATTTTATTTGAACAGTTCATGCTCAATTTAAATGTTACGGCGTATGATGAGGCCATCGTGCCTTCTTCCAAAGTAATACTCACATTGTAAGGTGAATTTGGTCGGAGAGATTTTGGAGCTGCTATCGTGTAAATTCCACCGAGTTCAGTTTTCTTATTTTTACTACTACTCTCTCCGTAACCAAAAATTGCACATATTATGAAAAATCGGAGGATTGACATTTTGGATTGACTGTCTGCCTCTAGACTGCAAATGCAAACTGAATTTGTATAACATATTATGAGTTGCATCTTGATCGGACGTCCTCCAGAAACCTGTTTATAAATCAAATTCAATTCCAGACTATCAAATGATGCCGTCGGTCGTTCACCGAGAAATCAGGTTTTCAGACCTTGCACTTTAGAAATTAAAATTAATCATTTCATGTGTTTGTTTAGTTTTTACGTATGTCGTTGTGCAAGTAAAAGTAAGAGCGTTTTGCACTCTACTCCATCAAATCTGAACCGCACTCACGTCAGTAAAAACTGGTTTTGTTTTTCATTACTTTATGAAGCATTATTTTTGATGCAGGTAATATTTCTCAATAATAATGAAGAATTAAATAAGTTAAGACTAAAGATGCGTGTGTAAAATTGAGTACAAAGAAAAATATGACATCGGATGATGGATCTAAAAATTGGCCTGTTTACTTAATAAGGCCTAGATTTTATAAGAATTCGGACTTTTGCTTGCTCTTTAGTTTCTTATCATCCGTGCGTACAGCCCATTACACATTCGTTTGTAAGAACACCCCTAAATTTTTCCATTCACACAAACATAAACTTTCACAACTTTTGATTCATTAGTGTTGTCATTAATTGTCACCATTCCACACGCTTTACATACTGTACGCCATGCAAAACATTGTCAAATTCTGCGTGGGGTTTAAACAGGTTCAGGCTCAAATTGTCATTGTCATTTTCACTTGCCATACATAACTGCATGGCCGGACTACTTAATCCTTTTAATTCAATCTCTGACCTGCTCTACCTCTAAAATGTTGTTTACGCACTACACTCAAGATTTTCAGAGTTCTAGTAGTCAGTTGTGCCAGTGTGGACAGACAAACTTTTAATTTTCTCCCAAATCTCCATTCCTCTTGTTTTAGCACTAAGACAACATCATTCTTTTAATTTAATCATATAAGTTAACCATGACATTCCAAGGTTAGATTTTTTTAATACTCTTGTTAACTTCTGTTTAGTTCAGTGGAGACTTAAATTAACAATTAATTTACTTTGTAATTCTGTCTACAGGTCATGTATTCCTATATTTTGGAATACTCTCAACCGTGGTCCTCCTTGTCAGTTCTTCAAGCTCAGAATCCACGCAGAATTCGGATATATCACCTGGTAAGATTACATATGAAATATTACACACTATTTCATTCATTTTTCACTTCTCATTTATACCCGTGATTTGAATAAACACGCAGTCACTGAATTGAACGAATACAGAGACTCCGATTTGTCGGGAACAGAATTGCCTATCACTCCACCCATGAATAATTCCTGTGTAGAGGAAGGAATTTTTGGTGTAGAAGAAAATAAAAGGGCGTTCTACAAATGTGTCCCCACCAATACCGCAATCGTTTTTCGAAAATACGCTTTGGAATGCCCAATCAGCACATATTTTGACATTGTGAGCAAAAATTGTCAAAAAGAAGAACCAAGTACTACAGCCTCTCCATTTGTCGTTGGCTCAATCTTTGGAATGGTCGTAAATACTGAGACTGGGTTTTGTCTCAAAACCACATTGAAGAACCACGTGTTCGCCCAAGAATGTGGCACCCATAAAAATTTTGAACTTTGGGACCGGTTTAGTGATGGTCGCGTTAAGAATGCAGAAACTAGGAAATGCCTGGACAGCGATGAAGATGGTCACGTATTCACTGCCTCTTGTAGTGGCAATGACTCCCAAAGATGGACTCTAGATGGAGCTAAGCGTTACGTCAATTCGGGATCGAAACGGTGTTTGACAAGCAACGTTGTCGGCTACGTTCATACTGGCCTATGCAATGATGGAGTATACAAGCGGTGGGAATGATCTTGAGAGTTTTTCCAACAATTTCATGAATAATTAATACGAGATATCAATTTTATTTTGTTATTCACAATTAGCGGAAATATTTTTATTAAATAAATATAATGATACACAAAATTTGGTGATTTTTATCTTAACACGTTAACAACCTTGACCATCTGTGAATTTTTCGATGAACTCTTGTTTTTATTTGTATCTAGGACTCAAACTAGTGCAGCCTTAGCCAAATGTGTGAATAGAAAAATTGCCATACACTTCATACAATTCATTAAACTGGGTTGTACTTTAATTTAAAATGATGACACTTCACAAGACCTTGACCAAATGCATACATTTTATTAACTATAATATAATCGTAGTTTTTCTGCTCCACAAACTTTTACTTAACACATTCAAGTAATACTATAGTGTACCTAAACAGAAGCCTCAACTAGTATAGAGCAGTGTCTTTAAAGTAAGCATAAAACTCACAATGTATAACGAACGAATCGACATATAATCTGAATATTCTATTTCAATAATAATTTCTTAAACAGACCGCTCATCCGAATAACAATTTTCTTACACCAGACAAATATTTGGCGCGCATATTTTAAGGTAGGCTTCACTACTAATAGGTTAACGTATTCAACTATCAATTTGAAAGTTTCAAAAATGAGAATGAGTGTCGACAAACATACACACGAAATATAAACAAAAAATACTCCTTGAATATTTGATTTTAATCCCAATTTGATTGGACCACCTGGTGAAGAATGTGTTTTATTCCTCCCTCCTGTCGTCTCTTTTAATTTACGAGCAGTGAAAATACCATCCCATTGTTTAAGAATGCCAGATTGAGAGAGACCGTCAACTTTTCCTCTCATGTATCCACCATCTTGGCTAAATCTTCCCAACTCCCAAAACAGTGAGCGTTCCATCAAAATCTCTTTCCCAATGTAAACTTCTGCTCTTATTTCCTTTGACGGCCCTTTAGTTTGAAGTCTGTAAAGTTCTGCTTCAATTTTATTAGTACTGTTTATGTACGCCGTTTTGCGACAGGTGAACGGGTTGCTTGCTTGTCGGGGTTAGGAAACCATATACACCAGCTGAGCTACGGTGTAGAAGTGGTAGCTTATTCCATATATTGTTGTATCTTTTCCACAAATTGGATGTCTTCTTATGGAGGGACAGTGAATTCCGAAGTTCTACTCGAAACATGGAGACAACTTTTTCAAAATTTATGACTTCAACGTCATCAGCAGTGAAGGCTTCGTAATTGATCCAGTATTGTTTAATGTTATCAACTATGGTAACATTATTGCTGACTAGATCATTAAAAGTCTCCAAACGTAATTCTGGAATTGGCTTTGTCAGATGATCGATTGCTATTCCACGGTAAGCATTCGTGAGAACAACATTCATGAGAGTGAATGGGCCAAAGAATGCTGTGAAGAAAACCAATGTTTGTAAATGTTTTGAAATGTTTATTCCTTGTTCCCAAAACACAGAGTAAGGAATGAGATGGGGATTATCTCGCACGTGCTTCAACTTGAACGCAATGAAAAGAAATACATTCGTTGTTAATAGAGTGATTACAAAGCAAATCCAAGCACTCAACTGAAATGGTATGAAAAATCCATCGAATGAAATGTTTCCATTTGTTCGATCACATGCAATGAACTTGAATCCTTCCGATTTTCCACTCCCAAAACATTTCATGCCTTGTGAGTACTCCCTGTTTATTGGAAGCGATAACGTTGGTGAAACGTTCTCATGCAGGAACATAAATGTAAAGAGGTGTGAATGTATAGTAGCATTAATAAACTCATCCAAAATGATTGATGATATTAAGTGATCCAATGGAATGTCTGGGAATGACGCAAATGTCATATTTCGTATCGGCTGTGTCACTATTATGACTGTTCCGTATTTTTCTTTTAGAATAAATGCCTTGAATAGCTGACCAGCCTCAGGATGCAATAAACTCACCCCCTTAGCGAAACACACAGAATTATAATTTCTTGTATGACTTTTATCAAAGTCAATTCTAGTGTCTTCAAATTGAACTTCGTGTGGAATTCTATAGTGCGCCGATGAAGTTTTTAGGTAAGCACCATCCGTTACTATACAATTAAATATTTGAAACCCGGATTCCGTCCGAATACGTCCCATGTCCCAAAAGTACATTCGTGGGAATGGTTTATCCATAAACTTTGTGTAATCAAGGATCGATGCCATGTCGTAATTCGTATTATTGAAACTTACAGATGATTTTTTGGTCTCACTCCAAAGGAAATGTACGTAAAGTGAATTTGCATCCAGAAGACTGAATTCTTTCGTTTGTCGAGTGGTTAGGGAAGAATAGGCGTATTCATTGTCAAACCAATAGTTCGTTAAAAGATCCCTCATACCTTTCGTGTATTCCTCCCACTGAGATTCAGGCACACTTTTGAGATGACCAATATCTTCGCTAGTTATAATCACAAAGTGTGCGACACATCTGACCTTTGTTAGTCGGATTAAAAACTTCGATGTGAAGGAGCGATCCCATTGGACTCTCTTTGCAAGTTCTCCATTAGTTGTTGAAATGGCAATTGGAACATTCACTTCCTCTAGTTCAATCCAAGGACCCATTTTGTACATAAGGTGGCAGAAACATTCTTGAAAAGGTTGCAGGAAATAATTCGCGTTTATGTGTTGAGGGTAGGAAAATGTCTCTTGAGCGGCAAAGAAGAGTGTTAGTGAGAAGATTGTGTACTTAACAAGTTTTAAACCAGTAGCATACATTTCAATAAATGTCTTCTATAATTTGCCCTTTTGAGAGTAGCGTTATACGCAAGAATACAGTCACAATTTCACAGTCACAATTGTAACCCACTGATTTTATGAACTGGCAGTTTATTCTCTTCTGATCGAAATTACGATTGTACTTCAGATGAAATACAGAGCGAGTTAAAAGTAACGCCGCACCATCGAGAGAAATTACTCATTGAAAGTGGTAGTGTCAATTCTTCATGTAGCAGCCACTTTCAATGAGTCATTTCTCTCGATGGGGCGGCGTTACTTTTAACTCACTCTGTATAAAGTTTCACAAGGACCACTCAAACAACTTGGATGGAATAAGAGATGAAAATATCATACCATAAAAAAGTTTGAAAACAAGAACAAGTCATGAACAGGTTTTCAATCTTCCTATACTTTTGCACAGGAAAATCAACCAAGACGATACTAAACGAAACAACTGAGCATCCGAATGTGACCACCGGTACCGAAAAGTAGCGTCGGTAATTAAGCAAGGAATACAAGAGTACCTTTAAATTATTCAATGGCGTTTCGTATTGAGTGTTAAATTCGGCATTTCGGAGAGTGCCTACGATCACATGTATTATACACCCTATCCCGAATGGCTGGTTCTAGCTTAACAACAGAAACAATGTTCTAGGGTTCGCAATCCGACGGATCGGATCGGATAAGAAACCCAATCCGATCCGCTCGGATCGTAGGACTTCGAATCGGATCGGATTGACGTGTCAATCCGATCCGAAAAAATCCGTCTAATTCGGATCGGATCGGATTAAAATCCGAAATCGAAAAAAAGTATTTAGAAACCAATGATATAATACATGAACTCTCTGAAAATCGACATTGTGGTAGATCATGCCATCCTACACAACGTTGAAATGGACGACTAAACTCTAACGAGTAAGCGCACCGAGTTAGTGCGCTCGCGAAGCGCCGTGGAGATTACACCACTTTCAGTCCAAATTTCCTGAAAATTGGCATGGTGGTAGATCTTTTGACCTTGAACAATGTTTAAATGGACCGGCAAGCTCTAGCGCTTGATTGTGCGCAGTTATGCTCGCGCGCGGTCTATATCCATAGCGCATTTTCGTGCAACTAGGGCTTATTGTTAGTGATCGATTTAAACATTGGTCAAGGTCGAAAGATGTACCACAACTACTATGCCGAGTTTCAGGCGATATGAACAGAAATGGATATCCAAGGCGCTTGGCGCGCGCTGTAGCGCGTCGCACTTAGCAGTTAGAGCTTAGGGATCCATTTAAACATTGTTCAGTATTGCATGATCTACCGCCTTGCCGATTTTCAAGCAGTTACACAACGGTGGGATAAAAAATTAAAAAAAATCCGATCCGAAATCCGACGGATTTTTCGGATTCTGATCCGACGGATTATAGTTTCAATCCGATCCGACGGATTCAGATCGGATCGGATTGTCAAGTCGATCCGATCCGAAAAATCCGTCGGATTTCGGATCGGATTGCGAACCCTACAATGTTCCATATGATGTACACGATTTGTCTCGTAAAGCTAATTTTCGCTCCACAAACAGGAGACAATGGCGAATGTATCAAGGTCACTCCTTTAATACACGGATGCCAATCCGAAAATACTGAACAGTCAATACCATTCCCACAAAATTAAAAATTGAACGTTAAACTCTACACTACGACTGAAAGTAACACTTGAGAAAAGCCTATACTGTTAAAAATGGAAACAAATTACAAGTTAAAATCAAAGTAACATGGCGACATTGTTACGCCTTAACCTTTGTTAGTCGGATTAAAACATGGAAATAGAGGAACGATCCTTTTTTTTACTTCTTTTGCAAGTTACCCATTAGTTGTTGCAATGGCAATTGGAACATTCACCTCCTCTAGTTCAATCCAAGGAGATGATTTGAAGACAAGGTGACAAAAACAATTTTGAAAAGGTTGCAAATTATTATTTGCAACCTTTTCAAGTTTGTTATTGCCATTCAGTTTTATGTGTTCATGGTAGGAGAAGGTGTCTTGTAAGACAAAGAAGAGTGTTAGTGGCAGGACTGTGTATTTAACAAGTTTTAATTCAGCAGTACACATTTTGATAAATATCTTGAATAATTCGCAGTCCCACTTGGAGAGTAAAGAATACACAAAAATAGAATCATAATTATACTATACTGATTTTATGATCTGGCAGTTTATTCTCTTCTGCCCGAAATTACAATTGTACTTCAGATGGAATATAAAGTTTCACAAGGAGCACTCAAACGATTTGTTAATAGGAGACTGAGCTTTCGTCGAATAAGATGAACGTATCATCCCAGAAAAAGGTCAAAAATTACCGGAACAAGTTATCAACAGATTTTCAATCTTCTCATACTTTTGCACAGGAAAATCAGCCAGGACGAAACTAAACGGACTAAACAACTGAGCGTCAGAATGTGACTACCGATTCCGAAAAGTAGCGTCGGTAATTAAGCAAGGAATGCAAGAGAGTACCTTTAAATTATTCAATGGCGTTGCATTTTAAATATGAAATTTGACATTTCGGAGTCGGAGAGTGGCTACGATCTACGATCATGTATTATTTATTTACATCCTATCCCGGGTGGCTGGTTCTAGCTCAACAACATAAACAATGTTCCATGTGATGTCCACGATTTGTCTCGTAAAACTAATATTTGCTTCACACAAGGGAGACGAAGGCGAATGTATCAAGGCCACTTTTTATTACATGGATGCCAGTCCGAAAATACTGAAAAGCCAATATCATTCCCAAAAATTAAAAATTCAACATTGCACTCTAAACACTACGACTAAAAGCAACAAGTGAAAAAAGCCTGTACTATTAGAAATTGAAACAAATATTGATTTCCACTGGTTTAATTTCTCATGTCTTTTTACTTTTGGAAAGTGTTTTTGTGTACAACTCTTAGGCATTGTACAGGCTTATGCTCATGAATTCTATATTAGTGAAATGAGTTGACTTTTAAAAATATGTCTGGTACAATTTGTATAAGGTACATGACAACGCAATGTTGCATAAAACTGAAATCTGGAATCGTCTTTATTTTCAAGTCATACAACCGACGGTAAAATTATACATGATAATTACTACATTTGTAATGTCCAAGTTTTATCATGATAACTCTTGGAGAAGCTCTCAGTAGGAACAGTTCTTGTAGAAGTTGATCCAACAATTTTGTAATTCATGTCCGCCAGCACACCCAGTACGTCCGTCACTCGTTTCATGGATGACTCTGATGGTGGGATTGTCTTTGTTGTTGCATATCGAGCAGCAGGGGTTACCAGCTTGGACCAGTAAACCACCGCCGTATTCGACTACACCATGAATTTCTCTAGTTAAAACACCTTGGAGATCTCGTTCAAAATTTTTTGACCCGTGAACCTCGATCGCCCAATACAACTCACCACCTAGTTAAAGTAATTAAGTTTTTCAAATTAAATTTTAGGGGTAACAGAACAAGAATTGAAAAGTCACGTGTACTGGTGCTATAGAATTCTCCGGTAGAACCTTTGGAAGAAATAGTACATGTAATGACTACCTCCTGTTAGTGCAAAATTTGGTTAGAGCACGAAAGGGAAGAGTCGCAGATAGTCCGTGTATAAATTGATAATGTTAAATGTAAGCAATCGTTTAATTTAGAATTCCAAAGATTTCTGTACCGTCTTGGGTTAAATCAATCACTCGTAGCCTGTGGACCAATAAATAAAATAGTTGGCCAGAGTTAGAGATCAATTTATTCACATTTAGTAAATAATTTTAGACTCACTGTACGGTTACCACTTGACAAAGAGAAGCTAAAAAACTAGGCGGCATCTTCACACTGCACTGTATTGAATAATTCAGACTTTCAGACTATAAGCTTTTCAGCAGTGGCAGTGCTGAGAACAATTTTATATTTATGTACAGTAAATTTGTCGGTTTGATCAGATAACCTAGTATTGAGTGTTTGTCGTCCCAGGCAAAATTTATACAAGAATTTTAACTTCTGAAAAGTGAAAGTACATTGTTGGTTGACTTTGACCTCATTTCAACAATCATTTTTGTTAGGGGAAAGAAAACCGGCACCTGCATACTAACAATAAACATAATACGCGTTGTAATTGATTTAACTCCTGACAAACACAAACGGCAATATTCATGCAGGAGTTGTGTACTGTACATAGAAACCAAAATAAAATTAGAAAAGTACTGCAGTATTAGTAATGTAGTGTCAGTAGTGTTTGAAATATATTTTTTGTAATGTCGTACATAGATATATAGACAAAAGACATTCACACCACTAACAACATTATTTTTGAATTGTTTAAATTTAGTTCTCCAGAATGATTCCATCGCCGCTGTCAGTCAGACCACAATTTTTGATTGTAATTTCTTCACCGCTGACAATAACACCCTTTCCAGATTTCATTTTAATTACATGACAATCCATACTGTACTGTTCTTAACTCCTGCATAGCGGCTAAACCGGACGTCAAATTAAATTACATACACACCCCGGAAGAGCCACATATCCCTAGATTACGTACTAAAGATTTTTTCCAAGTAGAACCTTCCGGTCGGGTTGAGGTAATGTATTAGGCATTACGGCCTCCGAAGGTTCTACTTGGATTAATTTTAGAGTATACCAAATTAGCTCAAGTACAAAAGTCCACAAGAATCAAGAAATTAAATCGTAGCTTAAGTTTTGTCTATAACCAGTAAAGTCCCGCCCAGAAGCCTTGAGCCACCTAAAAAGTACAATTCATCATTTATTTTGTGAGGAGCATAGTAAGAAATAAATTCTCCCGGTGGTGGGCCAAAAAAATGCCCAAGTTCTCAAATGCGGTGTGACACCACAACTAAAAATAAAAGTTGAAAAATGTCCTATTAGGAACTGGAACTAAGAGTTTAAAAAGACGAGTCGAGGCGGGGTTTTAATTTTCTTGACTTTTCACTTTTGAAGATTGCTTTATTATTCAGACTCACCCAAAAGCAGGCTCTTGCGATACGTAATATTGTTTACCTTTGCCCAACAAATGGCTACGACATGAAATGTTGCATAAAACCGAACTCATTTTGAATTGTTTTTGTTTGAATTCAAGGAATGTACTTTAGAAAAGGAAATTTTTCAACTTGAATGCATCATCAAACTTGAATTTTAACGCAGATCTGTTTATATCGTATTGTTACTGCACCTCTACATGATTTATGACTTGTCGCACAATACGAGCGTGTCATCGTTTTAGTATATGAAAAAGAAGTACTTTTCTACGTCACACATAGGTATAACATGTACGATACGATGAGAAGTTAATATGGTTTGTGGTTTCGAATTACGGAAATAGTATTGCTGGGCCAATTACTCTACATTTTTTCAAATTCTTTTGTTTCATCCATTCACCTGGCAAATGAAAAAATTTGACCGATTAGCCCTTTAATTGACTTTACCATTTATAAAGTCCATGCATGCATTGTACAAAAGAGAGCAGTCTGTGTGAAATCAAAAATTGACGTGTGTGCCTTCAGCTTGTCACCCTTTCCCATTCATTCATTACAGAAAAAAATAATGATCATAAAAGAACCACCCTTTCGTTCATTTCACAAACAGGCCATCGGACAACCCACATTATGAATTATGACCTCATCATTTTGTCACGTCAGTTCTTTAATTTTACATTGGACACAATGCACAATAGTCAAGGTTCACACGAACCACGTACTACGTACGTGTTTGGATAAATTCTTTCCAGTTCAAGATTTTATTGTAAAATACAAGGCCCGGCATGAATTACTGTGGTTGAGAGAAAAATATTTACAGCAAGAAGAGCAAGAAAAGAGGACTTGGATTTTCCCTTTAGTTTTCCTTTCGTAACGTTGATGTTAAACTTTTCTGTATCTTTCTATTTTTAGTATACCGTAAGTTACCGAATAACTACAAGGGCTTCAAAAGAGGCCTGCGTCGAATAAACGCCTGGTCTATCTTCGTTATGTTAAGGGAGAAAGTGGTGAAAGTCTGTGAATTTTAACCTGCCGGGACAAATAAAAGTCCGAATGTTTAATCGGTTATTTAGAGTATTCAAGGAGAGCAGATGGTACTAGAATCAGTTCGTTCGTACATATTATTTGTACTAATGTATTTTAATACTATTCCGGACATTTATATTGATTTCATTCATGCCATAAAAGTGTAATTACTCGGTCTACAAAACTTGCGGAGACTACAATAGAATTTGATTAAGTGTGTTGTGTTCTCACATTTCACACAACACAACTAGTTTGGTGACGGGACTTCAAAGTATCGACTTAACGAAATTAATATGATTAAACTCATTAATTGACATTTTCTTGTTTTTGATAAAATTACTCGCTTTCTCTTTCACCCATTTGCTCCTATTTGTTCTAATTAAATGCAACTATACGGTCTTAGGTTAATATTAATAATATACTTGAAGCCACAATATTTAAAGAGATCACATTGCGCATTGGAACTTGGAACGTGACGGAAAATTAAATACATGTAAGTTCTGTTACGTGCTTTAATGAGGTTTGGGTTTTAGACTGATTTAATTTAATTAAATTATGGTAAAATTAAAGGACCCTTTATAATAGCCTTTTCAAAAACCAGGTTAAATCAGATTACCACAATATCCTGCTAAAAATTGAGAATTCAAATAATACAAGAGAATTTTTCTCTACCGAATAATATTTTTACTCGTTACATTTATTTCGACCAAATTCATAATGGCTTGGGTGTGGTTTCGAAGAAAAATACGATATTGATATCCTTGGACAAGACCTCAAGCAACCGATGTTGGTATCCTTCCCGAAGGGACGTCAATAAAGGGTTCACAAGTAATATCTACTTGGTTCCCAGCTTGTGTAACCTCACTGGGTTGACAGATGAGATGCGAAAGATTTTTCAACTGATGACAAGGTTGAGCACCCATTTGCACATGAACCCTTCAGAAAGAAAGGTGGACGGGACGACTTAAAAATACACCAGAGGTACTAGTAATTCAGTTAAATAACGTTTTACTTTTGTATATTAATTATCAATATTTAATAATGTTGATTTGCCGTTAACTCTTGTCTTGACTTCTATCGTTTAGGTTCAAAACGAACTCAAGAGGATTACATACACGTTACAGCTCGATCTTTGGGCTATGAGATGAGACCGTATACTTAGAGAATCAGACCGTGGATCCTGATCTGATGGGAGATTGGACGAACGGGTTACGAAGTCAGTCTTTCATTTTTCACTATTTTCACATCGATTTGTAATTTGTAAAAATATATAGCACAGTTTATTGTTTCTCAAATTCCAGGGGCACATTTATTCCTGTGCGTGCAAACCACTCCAGAATTGGATTTTGTATGCAGCGGAGAACGGGAGAACGAACAGGCTAATATACCTAACTTTCTTCTTGGGATTAAGAAGCAGGGAGAAGCGTTGGGAATTCGGGTGG
>JAQIXO010001455.1:0-12350 GCA_034700305.1 Protaphorura armata | reverse complement strand
TACGTAAAGGCATAATATATGTGACTAATTTCCCAAACACATTATTATTCTATATTTACACTACAGTACAATATATTAGTTCTTTTGGGTGAGATGAGAAAGTTTTTACAATTTCTACTTTTAAGTTTGATAGTTTGAAGTAAGTTAGTTTTTAAGACCGATTTCCATTCCCAACACATTTACATTGACATAACATGAAAGTGAACAAAAGTTTACACCGCGAGAAGAACGTTCTACGAAACGCACAATTATTGTTCTCCTACCTACAATTTAAATCATGACAATCCACAACCACAATCAATGTAAATATTTCTATCAACATAACACATACATATTAAAAGGTAACACATAAATTATATACTTTAAAAAATGGCAATACATCGTATCTACGATAAGAACGTTGGCTCTGTAACTACACTCGGGTTTTCTTTTGAGATTGAGATTGCATGAGCTGGCGTTGGGATTTTTATATTATGGAACATTTTTATGTTTCCTCCCCAGAACAAGGCAGAATGTTATAGAATTTTTGTTTTGCTGTTATAATAAAAATGAAACGGAATTAACTTGTCACTCGAGTCATTCGCGTGACACACATTCTCGACTACGACTGTGACCTACTAAAATTGTTCGGGCTCTTCGTCGGCGAATTATGAGGGCTGCAATCACGATGATGATGATGACAAGGAAAACTACTCCGGCCACTATCCCAGCTATTTCTGCCGGATGTAGTCCTTGTAACTCTGTTTTTATTCAGACAAGTCCACATTAGGATCTATTCTTTCAGAACGGAACGAAATGTACATAATTTATTTTGCTTTCAATTTTTACCTCTTATGTCCACGATACACGCATTTCCAAAATTTGGATTTCTAGGATCTGAGCTAATAATTTGTACATAGGGTGTACAACAAGACGTCTTAACCCAAACTCGAACTCTTTCTTTTGCTCCGGGTCCCGGAGGAGTACTTGGTACAAAAAGTCCTTCCGGAATAGATCGAAGTGTTTGAAAACCTGAAATGTTTCAAAGCATATCACATATTTTGAACGTTCATGCAGAACGATTAATGCATTCAAGTGCATCTAAAAGATTTAATATGATTTGCACTAAAACGAATGCGTTTGGGTAATCCAGAGTAAAAATCTTTTCATTTTTCGGAGAAATTATTACTTGTTTAAATTGTTACGAGGAAGCAAATTGACAAGAACATATATAAAGGCCATTTACCTCCCAAGTTTTGAACAATGGCATACGCTGTCCATTCATACTGAAAGCAATACTCTGGATCTGTTCTGTACCGACAATTTCCAGTGACGTAGCGATCATAACAAAAAGCCGCGTTTTGTTCACCGAACTGATTATCATACTAAAAGAATAATTAATCAGAGATCATAATATTTTCTCAAAAGCCGCCTATGTTTAAAGAGTTCAATCGTTCAATGTAATTATTTATTTTGCATATGCTGCGTTGAATGAAAAGGTATGTGCACAATTACGTCATTTCCTGGGTAATACGGGCTTCTCTTAACGATGACTGTGTTCCGTTTCCCTCTTGCTTGAATCGTAACCAGGTCGGGACTTCTTGAAATATTTTTAAAATTATAATCCATTCTGACTGAAATTTCTTTGGTTGAACCACTGGGAAGAATAAATCTGTTGGGATTTGACATGAAATTATGCTCATAACAATTTTATTTTGTGAAATTCTACAAAAGAGTCAGAATGTCTTACTCGGTCGGTGGAATTTCTCTTGCGTATCCATTCTCGTCAGAAACATTCAAACGAACGTATTCATCTTCTTTCCCTTCATTCTTTACCAGGAAATAAATTATATCACCTGGTTTTCGTGTCACATTTTTAAAGATCCGCTTTGTGTATGAGAAAAATGAATTTACATATAATACATGATGAAATGGTTATAAGTCGTATGTAAAATAATAATTAAATAGTTGGCTCAATTACCTCAATACTTATCGTGCTTGAAAGATGTTCCAGATTTTGCGGAGTGAAGCCTACGAACAAATTAAGCTCATATGAATCGTTGTAGAGTAAGTGAAAGTTGAAGAGTTTAAGCCGACTTCTGTGGATAGAACTACCTTCAGTCGACAAAGTCGTAACTTCTCTTTTTTTATTGTTTTTGACTAGTATAAAATTTAAATGCGGACCAACTAAAATTTTACTATTTGTTTAAGAATGGAATGAAATAGAAATAATATTTGTCAGATCCAGAACGAATTATTTTTTTCGGGTTTCTTTAATCATACTGTAAGGCATAGGCAGGTTATATACGGGGTATCCTAATACAAAATACTTTTTGTTTCCTAGTGAAATGGAAAATGCTTCTAATAAAGTTTCAAGAAAGATGGTTCTTAAAAACATAGCATAGTAAGGAGTAAGGACTAACCATTTTGAGTTATTTTTATGATTGAATCGGAGTCTCGAGACACTTGTCGATTTTCACTTGGAGATTCCCAAAAATCTGACGGTTGAAAAACTGATAAGAATAGATTAATTAAAACGACACTTCTTTATCACATTTAATCACATGTATTTACTGAAAGAAGAATCAAAGAATCCATCCAACCTGGTTGTTGTGATGATGTACGAATTCCCGAGTTTACAATACACTTCGAATTTTTAATGAAAACGAGTATGAGGAGAAATCGTAGAGTAAAGAGTGATTCCTTTCTAAATACACACATTTTTAACCAGACACAGCTCGTGGCACTCACTAGGTTTAAGTTGAGGAAGCACTAACAAACTCTTTGCGGATCTGTGGATGGTTTTATGTGAAATCAGCTCTTGAGAGCAAGAAAAACAATCAGTGACAAATCACAGAGATTAAGATTTGTTGAAATAACATTTGGTGGCCTAATAACTTAATGCTAATACATACTTGTACATTAGGTTAGGGTGGGGGTAATATTTACCTGGTGATTACACCGGATATTGCTCAAGATGGGAAATATTGTTCCTCTACTACTAAATGAGAAATTTTATGGAGTTGAAGCTGAAACCCCGTGCATTGCTCTCATCATCATCGGAGTTTGAACGTTGAACGTCAAAATATAACGTTGAATGAATGTGGAATATTATGGTGATGGGG
This sequence comes from Protaphorura armata, assembly GCA_034700305.1. Lineage (NCBI taxonomy): Eukaryota > Metazoa > Arthropoda > Collembola > Poduromorpha > Onychiuridae > Protaphorura > Protaphorura armata. The sequence continues at coordinate 9,246 of JAQIXO010001455.1, read as the reverse complement.
TCTACAGACTTCATAGATGCGATTTCCGCTGCGCTATACATAAAATGCTTCATTTTTCACACCTTAACGAGCTCTGGATGGCTCACCTTCCGGACGGTCTTTTATTCTCCATTACCCTAATTACCTCACTACGTGCGTGCTCAGAATTTTAATAATGTCAATTTGTTTAAATTTTAATGTGTCATCTTTTTTCCCTCCATAACCTGAATTAGTCATTAAGATACTGTAAAATTAAGCGTTAACAGTCCGCCACGTACAAATGAAGCCGGTTTCCGTTTGTCAATACCGATTTCCTGATTATTCGGAATTGGTGATCACATTTATGGTTTTTATGATTCCTTAGGTCACGAAGAAATTAAGAGTGACATTCTTACCCATCTTCCACCCACAACTGTACCAGTTCCGGTTCAGTCGACAAACATTTACAATTCAACAGAAAATGAAAGTTTGTACACCGGAGACGTCCCTCCTATTGACGTTTTCCGGAACTACACAAGCCATGGAACATCGATGGATCCATTTTCCTCAGCGTCACTGCTGAACTCGCACAATCATGTCTTGCAACCTTCCGCACCATTTATGTCCACACAGACTGGCGAATTTTTGGCCGGTCCACCTTTGACTACTTTCAGGCAACAAGAAATCTCATCCGATCCTCAGAAAACCAGTTTATCGGAATCGACTAAAATATCTGTCAATGCAACTTTCTTCAATAATGTCCCTCCGCCTACAAATGTCAATCAAACTTCTTACTTTGAAAATGGCAGCTTCGTTAATAACCATCCGCCTCCAACAGGAAGTAGTTCCTATATGCCACCATCGAATTATGCAACTTCTGAGATTACGAGGGGAATGTCAGGAATTTCGATTCCACCAGCAAGACCGCCTATTTTAAATGAAACTTACTCTTTACCACGTAAGTTCTTAGTTCGCGGTTTGGTTTCCATGTTGGAATGAATGTGGAATCATATTGTTTATTTTGTTTGTTTTCTGCCCAACTCTGACATTCACCTTTCAATCCTAGTTAGAATTTGTTATATCCAAAATTATTTTATAACATTTCATGGTAAATCATTAGGGGGCATAGTTTCAAAATTCAATGTTTGTATTGTCTCAATTTTCTTATTTTCATTTAGAAACGGAAAACAAATTCAGATTGGCCAGTAATAAGCCAGTTTACGCAAAATATCCTGGGTTAATTTCTGACACAATGGGAGGCAGTCATGGTTTGCCACCACCACCAGGTCCACCGGGAGCGACGTAAGTGAATTTGGCCATTTGACCACATACGATAGATATTTTTTGTTTTATTTGGTTGACTGTTTCACACATCTGTCTCTAAATGTTTCTAGGGATTCGACACATAATAATACACGCCCGAGTGTATTCAGTCCAGTCTCATCTTTTTACTCTACAACTGAAAATGGTCCAGGATATTCTTTTGGAGAGCCGATTCCGGTGCCCTCGTCTCAGACCTATCAGCAGTTGCACCCTGCTGTGTACAAACCCGTGGCTTTTCATTGGTTTTATAGAATTGAGATTGAAGGTCGAACTATTTGGAAATCATTTTCTTACATGGATTCTAAAGCTTTAGAGGAAGGATACCAGTCAAGTATGATATTATTTGACACACTCATGTGTTATAACAAAACAAAGAATATAACCATCACAAATGTTTTATGATTATATTAGATCCGGAGAAGTTAGTCCCAACCGACGGAGGGCGATGTGACGTTGATGTTCAAAAACGTGTACGAAAGACTGTGTATTGGGAGGAGGATGTACACTATGAAGTTCGAAGGGCAAGTTGGTTTTACAAAGGTCCCATGGATTCACGATTCATACCATATGACGAAGAATTCGCTCAACACCTGGAGGTAAGTATATACAATGCATCATTAAATATGATGCATTAAAATTTAAGTACTTCTGGACTGGTGATGTATTAGTAGAAAGGCCGGCTTAAGTAGAAGTAGTCTTAATTGATTCATCGTTAGGTGTCGCGGAATATTTTGTAAATCGGTAAATAATATTTCAGTTTCAAACTTTTAACAAATAATAAATTAACAGTCATTGAAATTTGAAATTACGCCAAGATAATACAGAATCAACTGTTTTACGATGATCATGAGAGACAACGAATACTGATATTCGACAATAACAGTGAATTTATATTATGTATAGGAAAAACATATTATACTAGAGTGTATGAGAATTAACACAATCCATAAACCCGGAAAATAGGATCGTAATGTTATGTTATATTATGAGTATGACATCGTTCAATCTTAATTAAATTCTACAGAATTCATAGTAGACCTACTGAAGATTCAATTCAAATTTAAAAAGTCATTCAGTCAGCCAAGTTCGAAATCATTTTGGTTTCTCTATCCAATATTTGTTTAACACTTTTAACGAATTACGAGGATTCGTTTTACCTGATCCTTGCACGTATGCACTACGAATTAATTTTTCTAGATATATCTTTAAGTTACTGTCAACGATGACTTAATAAGAATTAGGGTTTCACTTCCTTTATTATCCGGTTGAGGTATAGTTGGAAGATCAAACGTTTGGTTTCTCCTTGTGTGCTCACTTCAAATGTTCTAATATACATATTACTGACCCCACAGAAGGAGTATGAGCATGCAACAGTCACTGGAGAGTGGCACAAACGATTGGAGTTTGACGGAGGGGAAGCTATTGTAAGTATCCAATTCATTAATTTTGTTTCTTGAGTAAACCTGTAACTTTTATAAAAGTTTAGACGTGCTTAAGATATCACTTGAGTTTTTAGTAAATGAAAACTTTGGTGTATTGATTAATTGATTCTCGATTATAACATGAACATGTACACGTTGCATTACACTCCGTCATGTATGATTTTTTAGGAATTCCGTTCAAATTCCATTGTCCATTTTTGCCAAGCGGCGTCACCCGACGAATGGGGGAACCTTCCTGTAAGAATGTAGTTTTATAGGATTACGCTTAAAAACAAATTAAGTACAATTCTGACATCGTTTATTTCTTTTAGGAAAGTCAATTACGTCCACGCGTAGTCAAACGTGGTGTAGAGGAACTGGAAATTGATTACGGAGAGCCAACACAAGTTGATCATTTGGTTTTTTTGGTTCATGGGATCGGGGCTATATGCGATTTCAAGTTTCGCTCTATAACTGAGGCAGGTTAGTCGAAATAGTTTAGCCGTAGCTATCACTTTTCTACTCTTTATTTTAGGCAGTGGATCATTCACATTTTCTGGTTTGAACGTTGTAGTGGACGATTTTCGAGATTTGACCGTCCATATGATGAACAATCATTTCCGTGAAGCTGTTCACACAGGACGAGCTGGCAGGGTTGAATTTCTTCCAGTTTCGTGGCATAAGTCTCTTCATTCAGACGGAGGGATTGACAAAAAGTTGAAACCCATCACCTTGCCAAGTATTCCGAAATTGAGACACTTTACTAATGATACCCTTCTTGACATTCTCTTCTACACGAGTCCTGTTTACTGCCAAGTAAGTTCTTCATTTATTTATGTTTGCTTTGTTGTCCTTTTTAAATTTTAATATTCATTTTTATTTATCCTTGTAGACCATCGTGGACACAGTTGCAAATGAGATGAATCGGTAAGTTTTTGGAACAATCTTTGTTATAATACACCGTTACTAATTGTGTCTGTGTGGACAAATTCTGACAATTTCTCTACCTTTAACAGGATGTACAATTTATTTCTTGAGCGCAACGAAATCATGAATGGTAAGTTAAAGTGACATTAAGGATTATTATTCATATCCAATAAAAGTCCAATAAATGTTATATCGTATGTATTCATTAGGAAAACCATTTAATGGCAAAGTTTCGCTTGGTGGACATAGTTTGGGATCAGTTATTCTTTTCGACCTGCTAGCTCATCAAAAGAAACCTGCTGCAGGAGATGAGAACATCAAAACTAGCTCAAATTCTTCAAATGATTTAAAAAATATTGATTCAACCGAGACCCTGGCTGGACCCAAGGATTCATTGGAGGTGAGGACAACCATTTACGACGAAAAACGTATTTCTTTGATTCAATGGACTTTATTTTGATAATATTTAGACATCTTCTGAAACTACACTGGAGGGTGAGGGTAGTGCTGTGACTCGTACGCCTTCTTATACCGTTGTGTCTGGCGGGACTGGACAACCTTTTATTAACTATCCGACCTTAGATTTTAGTCCATCAGCTTTCTTTGCTATGGGGTCTCCAACAGGTTAGTTGACCGTAGTCTTATATTTAAAATATCCTTTATTAATGAACAGGTGAAAACAATTTATATTTTTTGATTTAAACAGCCATGTTTGTGACGGTGAGAGGATTGGACGAACTGGGTACCAATTTTCATTTTCCCACATGTCCTGCCTTTTTCAACATTTTCCACCCGTACGATCCAGTGGCTTACAGAATGGAAAGCTTAATAGACCAAAACGTTGACTTACCACCAGTAATGATTCCTCATCACAAGGGACGAAAACGCTTTCATTTGGGTAAATCCATTTGCTCTCTTTCCTCTGTCTGTACATTTTTTCAATTTTCAAAACTTTGATTTAGAATTGAAAGACACGGTCACTCGAGTCAGTGCTGATTTAAAAAACAAGTTCCTAGAATCCATCCGAACCACTTGGAACACAGTTTCTCAGCTTACTCATTTTGGTCGTGGTGAAAATGCGGTCCTTGAGGTGGGCAATTCTGCCGTGAGTACGGAGGATTGGAATCAAAGTCAGATTGTTGAAAAGCAAGATATCATTATTGCACAACAAGCACAAGAGATGCCTGAACAAGAAGTTCGTATTGGACAGCTTAACCGTGGACGGCGCATTGATTATGTCCTTCAGGAATCGCCCGTCGAGATTTTAAATGAGTAATAAGAATCTTCACATTTCCAAGTAATTTTGAACATCCTGGTTTCTCATTACAATTATTGTTTTTCAGGTACTTATTCGCTCTTACAAGCCACGTTTGTTACTGGTAAGTACTGACTAATATCCAAAAGTCCCTAATGACATGTTTAACCATTCACTTTTCTAAAGTCAGGAATCGTTCGTTCGTTCAAAGGGTGCTCGCTTTTTCTGTCATTGTATGAACATTTTCTAGGGCTTTTTTTAACCATTTAGAACTAGTCAACTATGGTTGCTAGTTGCTAGGTACTAGCGATTAATTCGTACAATGAACTTTCATTTAGCCATCAATCTATTCGTGCAATTTTTTCTTGTCGTATGTGCACAACACACATTCATTAAAAACCTGATAGTGCATGGTTCATTTTAAACAATGTTTGGTTTCTGAGATCAACTGATCCAGATCGAACCTTCATTGAAATTGTGCCGATACAGAAAAACTCATGAGGCAGCCACACCCTAATGTAAATGCCGTATTTATACCGTATCGAAGTCAAGACTTTTTGCCCATTGACCCTTATGGAGAAAGTGGGGAAAGTTTGATGATGAATTCACACAACGCCGGGCTTCTCGTCGGAAAAGCGCGACAAGCGTACTCGTAATAGTTATTTTTGTGTAACAGTTTAACGTATTCATGTACTATTAAAACATTAAACAGGTTCTCGGAGGACGTCTCGCTCTTTCTTCTCAAGGAGCTTTATAGCACACTGGATATATTTGAGGATGGTGAAGTGACTGCACAAACTCCCATGTATGGAACAATCGTACCAGATTCTACAAATTACTCAACAACCGACTTTGGTGTTCCACCGCCAAACCCACCGTTACTTCTACCTCAAGATGCTACCTCACCAAATGCCGATGTTCCTCTAGTCCCGCCTATGCCATCAGTCCCGAATTACTACAGTTCAGCGCAAGGGAGTTACGGTTCGATTAACAGAATCAATCGTCCTTATGTTCCTTTCCCTGATGGACCGATTCAGCCGAACATCTCTGGTTTAACAGGCCAAGGCGTGAATTCGTTCGCGTATGGTATGGATCCAACAGCACCCATGGTCACACCTTCAAATATTAAACCACCCCCGCTCTCTGGATTTGTTAGCAAAGGCTGAGTGATCAATTATACGGTTCAGTCACTGGCATGCAAACAATAATCTCATCTAAATTCTCGTGATATGGATTAATCAAATAACGAAGACTTCAAATCAAATTATGCGAAAATCATGTTATATGGACAAATACTCAAAGAATGTATTTTTATTGAAAAAAATAAAATAAAGGAAAATGGTGAAATAACATTTAAATGGGACTTCCAAGACATTACTTAAATGTACAACAGAATATTTATAATTGTGAAATTATTTTAACGTCACTGATGGGACCAATGTCACTATTAGTTTTCAAACTAATACTTTAAAACGTCCAACTATTTTATATACTTACCGCTCAATACCCTCTTACCTTGTACACTACATACAACAAGCATACTCAAAAACCGTTACTCGAGGGGGGAGGGCCCAAAATCCAATATTTTCGGTCAATCAGGGGGTCGCCCCGGGACGCGTTACGTTATTGTTAAATTTAATTTTTAAAATCCCTTTGGAACCCACGGGTACCGACGGGTAATGGAGTTTTGGAGTATGACATAAAAAGACCGGAGGAGAAAGATAACTTATTGCTAGACTTCCATTATCTATGTGGACGGTTCCTCGGGGTGAATCTGGGGATTATTAAGAGTTGATTCCTCAAGTGCATCTTGATCGCATGTTCGGGGTTGAAGAGGCTGACGAATAGGGGTTGCAAGACGAGGGACAAACTCTGGAGCATCTGGATTCAACCGGCTAGGGCCGCTACCGAAGTTGATGACACGCGTGAACCGATCACTCAATCCATCTACTCCATTTCGAATCTCAATGGTGGGTTCCGGTGGAGGATTGGATGCAATCAAATGATGAGTTCCACGGAGAGGTCCATTTGCTTGGGCCTCCTCAAACAAGTCACAGTAGTAATTCATTGTTTCCTCCTCATGAAGTTCCTTCAGGACCTAGGGATAAAAAATGTACACGTTGAGTTATTGAGTTCTAAATTCTACTAAATCAATGAGTAGAGCAGTATTGCCGGCAGTGAGATTACTAATTCCTACAACTTTCAAAATAGAATCATGCGTTAACAGCGAATTAAAAGACCATGACACGTTGGAAAGAAGTGCTGAACTCTAGGAACTGTCCTACAGTAGGACAGTTTTTAATCAATTTGTACTTGGTACTGCCTTCCCATAAATTTGGTAATTTATGATATCAATTTTATATTTTAATCAAAATGTGAAAAAAAAATTAAAAATAAACAAAAACAAACTAAAAAATTATAGAATCGGCGTAGGAAACAATATTTGGGCCGCGCTGCGCGCGATTTCCTTTGACGAAAGGGCCAAGGAGGGGTCAGGTGTAGGCGCCTACGGCGCCTACCCCTCACCTAGGCCAGGTCACTCCCGTCCCTTCGGGACGGTAGGCGACGCCTACTACGCCTAGGAGGGTTTTGTTCTATGGTCCTACTATCACTATCACACCATTTGTAGCATCGCATATAATATATATGAGATATCGAGAGATCATACTGAAAGATATGATCGTCCACTCTACACATTTTAAAATGTTTTGCTAACCTCTCTATCGTAGTCATCCTCGTGCTCCATCCACATGTATTCCGAGAAGTCGTCTGGATCAGCATTTGTATTTGTACCATTAGTAGGTGGTTGTTCGGGAGCAGTACCGTCGACAGATGGATTCTCGTTCTCCGGTTCTTCCTGATCCGAAGGATCCTCGTTCGGATTGGTTTCATTTATCGGTAGCTTCATTCTGTAAATAACAGAAAAACTTGAGCAAACTCGACTCCGTTTTCTCAGAAATAATTCTAAGCTAATTATTAACAAAGTACGCTGGTGATAAACTATTTCCTCAGAGTAAAGTAAACCTTAATACTATACCCAAGTGACACTGCAGAAAGTCGTAATCATCGCATTGTACCAACACTAACTAAACTTAACCAACTATGTGCATTCCATAAAGTCCATACTAGACTACAATCACTACAACACTACAAGCACATATGGCAGAATTTATAAATTCTGAGTTTAAAGTTGAGTATTCCAGTTTTTGAAAGTACAAAATCTGTAATGGCCTTGTCTTCAAATGTGTAGTTTATGAAGTCTAAATTCACATTTACTCACTACCGTCAATTGTAAGTATGTTAGAGTCGCCAATCTTTAACTGTGTAAAATCTCGTGCGTATGTAATTACATCATCACTATCATCACACACATAAGAAAGGTGAACAATCTGGCAAGTTTAAAGTTGACGAGGAATCATACTTTATCAACTTTATCTCCACTACTCATACTCTCATCCCCTTTTAGTGTCTACGGTGAACTGATTAGAACACAATTAGTACACAGTATTGGTAATATTAGATTTAAATTACATACATGATTTCTGTTTTTGCCTTCTTCGTGTCCTCGCCTTGCCTATTCCCCTCCACTTCCAAAGTCCAATGGTTTAGTAATAATTTTCGTCTACCCAAGTACAAGTAGAACTCCAATTATTATTTCCAACCGAAGGATTGTGAGATTTTGATTATTATTTTCCCCAGCCAGTAGTTTAGTTTTTAACAGTACACAATCACAATTAACAGCTTCCAAATTTAATTCAGAATGCTCGTCTCTCTCTCGTGTCGTGTCGTGTGTGTGGAGTAGTAGAAGTGATAGTAGTAGTCGCGGTGGTGGGTGATTACGTTACAACATGCTCTCCTCTGAGACTGCGCTCCGTGTCACAATACGCACAGGTTGGGTAGTGAAGTAAGTGAAGGATCGCGGCTCTGTCTGAGGAAGATGGAACTAAGCTAAAAAACAATTCAAAAAATATGAATGAACCCCTCTACAATCAAATCTTATCTCACTCCATAAACAATCTCTAAAAATATCAAATTCAACTCCTCAAATCCCATCCAATTATTTATAAGTTTTAATTTGTTCTAAAATGTATTTGAATGGAATTTGAAATTTTAAGAAAGATTAAGAGAGAAATAAGTGGAGGGATGGATGTGTATGGGATTTTAGAGCAGGGCCACAATTTTCCCGGCCCTGGCAAATATACGAAATCCCGGCCCTTGGCCTTGGTTATTTTTGTGCCAATATTTTGAGTGCACATCTATCTGCGCTAAAGTACTCGCCGTAACCGTATATCATCTACTAATCTACTTCATATTTGATAAAATAAATGGAATATAGAACCTATAGAATTGCAAACCACATTC
>JAQIXO010001454.1:0-12356 GCA_034700305.1 Protaphorura armata | reverse complement strand
TTAACAAACCTAGTATCATAAATTCACACATTCATTTTACTTCATAGGCAAATTCGCTCACACAGTTGAAATTAGACACTCCAATAATTCCATTTGTATGTTACTTGTGCATACAGCATTAAAATCTAGCATTCCGTCCGAATAGACAATATTTATAAAAATAATATCCTGCTGGAGCAATTAATAGACATATACAAGTAAAAACATAGAGTTGCAGTTGTAAGTAATGTGTTAATGTGTAGCTTAATAGTTATTACATTCACTCCCATAAAAACATACAAGTAATGTGTTCGAATTTTGATCTGGTCGAAGGTATTTGGAACCAATTCATTTTCAAACGAATTGAGCCTCAAGACCACTCGAAAGTTTTGGAACATGTGACAAAATATTTCCTACGTGAAGAACCAACTTGTAATTTACTTGGATGGACGGATGAATTTGGATTGGAAATGTGTGAAGTTGTCAAAGAAATGTTAAAGGACAATTTGAGTTTCATGGCTTTGGACCAAAGCACTGGAGAGGTAAGGCCGATTATTCAACTGCATACTAATTTTAAATAATCTAACCTGGCTGAGACCGAGAGACATTTATTTATAGCGCCTTGTATTAAAATATGTATATTTTATAGGTTGCTGGAGTTCGAGTCACATTCAGTTCAAAATCTGTTCATTTGGATGAACTTGACATTCATGAACCACAAACCGAAGCTTTTTTGAATGGAATTGACTTGACCACGGAAGTTAAAGATGCTGTTATGGAGCGTTTCAACGTGGACCGCTATGCAGAATTCTTTGTTGCATCTACTCATCCAAAGTACCGGAGTCAAGGGCTTGCCATGGAAATGTATGAGAGGTCACTCAAATTTCTCAGAGCCGAAGGATTTAATTTGATAAAGTGTGTATTCACAAGTCCAACCTCAAGGAGAGCAGCCTTAAAATTAGGTTTCGAGGAAGTCGGGCGAGTAGAATACAAAGACATGGTGGACAAGGCTGGACTGCTTGTGTTTCCAAGAGATCAATTAACATCGGAGCATTATGCCGTTGGAATGATTAAATATTTGGAATAATATCTGATAAGGAAATCACCTGTACTTAATATCTGGAGCTTAAATTAATTTCTACCCAGCGCATAACATTTTTTACGACAAATCGCCCTTGCTTTTATGAGTAAGATAATAAGATCATTCAGTGTAAAGTGTTCCTCTGTAACTTTAACTTGTCCCAGAAACTAGTTTAACGAAGTTATAAGCAAATGGAACTTAAATTAGATACAAAAGCAAAACGTGTAAAATCCAACAGCCTTTTCTGGATTTAAAATTCGAGAACACATAAAAACACCTCTTTTTTTACCGGTTAAACTTATTTATATCATTCAAACCCCCCTTGAATTCTAAGGACTACTATTGGAACAAGCGAGCAAAATAAAACCTCAGTGCTTGCATTAATACATAAATATTTTGACCTGTGAGACTTATTTTTTGTTCCACAACAACTTTGATTCAACTGTGTAATAATAATAATAATTTTGTGTCTATATTGAATGAACATAATTTAGCAAAAGGAACAATTAAGATTCAATTTCGAAAGTCTGAGCTGTCTAATGTCTACGTAAATTGTAACTGTTTCATTCATTTACAATTGCATGGGACATACACAAGTACGTAATGGACTTGATGAGCATGACTTGCATGTTGCATGACCCACGGTACAGTATAGAAATAAAAATCATCCAGAAATAATGAGTAAAAATATATCCCACGCACAACATACATTAAGGGAACTTGTATACGTGAATGCTTTGGTTGACACTTTAATAATGAAGAAATCAAATCAAATGCATGTGCAACATCCCAAACTGTGTTTGGAATTTCCCGATTCTCAATTACTGTGTGTAATACATAGGTATCTCATGATCAGAACTTGGGGGTTGAAAATGCTCATAAAAATCTATGTAGTCCTTTACTTTGCCTTGTTTCTGTTTATGGAACACACTGTACACAAGATGGACTACATGTGTGTGGACTGATTATGTACCTGCATGTCCATGTTAAAACTACAAATTATTTTATTCCCTTTGAATCTGTATATTTTGTACTGTGAAAAGGGTGTAGAGGATTTCAATTGTAATGTAAAGTGGACCCTTCAACCCTTTTCTGAAAGTTATAAATAGTTACAAAATGCTTTTGGATTTGTGGCTTGCTTACAATGCTTCAGTATTTACACATTTCACAAAATATCTAACTCTGGAGGCACTACCACTGCTTGTTTACGCATAAATTGATACTACTGATTAGGACAACTTGCGAAAATTGCATAAATTCTTAGCTTATTAAAACAAAACCTTCAAAACAATGAAAGACATCAAACCCTGCCTGGAACCATTAGAAAATGAGGAAGAACTTCAGGATTCTTCAGAGGATTCTACCGACGGCATGGACTCAAACTCAATTTCACCTCTGGAAAATGCCTTAAACTTGTACGGAATATTTTTTGTTGTGTTTCTTCCATATCAATAGAATATTCCATTACCGGTATTGCCATATACCGGGCAAAATATGTAGGTTTCCATTTGACCTAATAAGTGTGTAATTCTTAATGTCAAGCTAAAACATCATATTGGGGAAAACGGATCCTCGTGCAACATATTAATCGCATTGGTAATCGCAATCTGCATTGGTTACTGCATGGGCAATTGGTAATGTGGGTTAAAATCGAACTGAGAAAAATTCAAGCACTCGTATGGTCTATGCGATGAATCTGAATCTAATAATTTAGCTGACCCTTTGCTAAATAGGCACATTGGTACTGCAGTTACACTTCCTCGTCAACAATTCTGTCCAACATGTTCAATTCTTCCAGGTTTACTGAACTACATTTACATGTACTGAATATTATCATCATAACATACGTTAAGATAAGCTGGACGGCGACTCGACGCCACCGCCGGCGTATTCTTATTATTACGTATGAAGGAAATATTGTTATTATAAAGTTGGTTAGGTATTTATTTCACGGACTCCCGCAACCACAGCTCATGAACAGATCTAGACTTTACTCAATCAAGAAAATTCAACATTAGTGTTTTACTTGATAGCATAAAGTCTACCTGAATCTAAAAATTTCAACTTGAATACTGGTGTCGTGTTTTCGTTTAATAAACAATGGAAGCCGCTCTACAAACGTTGGTGTTATTAATATTATTCTCAGTTCTAGTAGAGAAGTGTAATTAATGAATTAATTTAACATTCGCAGATTCACGACAGCTGTTGCTTCAATGACTGACGCTGTTGCTGCGGCAAACAGCGTTATAAGTGAAGCGAAAAAATTGCAAGATGAAAATACTGACTTAAAGGTATGTGGAATGTAGTCTTATCGCAAAATGCAGTAAAACAATATTCCACTCTTGTGGGCGCCCAAGTAATCGCATTTTTTGTACACTTTGTGAAGGATTTTTCAATCGGAATTTATAGTCAAAGATCGTTACGAAGTATTCGTGGTCAAATAAGAACCTCATTTTCAAAAATCATGACTTCCAGAATTTCTAAATGAAATATTCATTTGAACTGTCCTTCTAAAACAAAGGTAGTCAGTGAGCTGCCATTAGTACTAGTTACCTTAATTATTTTACAATTTGCTATCATTTTATTTCTGAACGGATTATTAAGAATTTTAGGTCTACAACGCTTCATGTATGGATATATACTTAGAACAGATTAACTAAATCTTTGTACATTTTCATTTCCAGACACAGATACAATCCAAGCAGATTGAGTTAGACTCAAAAATTGCAGCCTACGATCAAATGTATTCAAAATATGAAAAGTTGAAGTCCGACGTGGCACTAATGACAACAACTATTCAACCAATTCAGCAACTCACCCTGGTATAATCATTTTGTCAAACATCTACGTAGTATTTGGGCAGTGATACTTTTTAGAAACGTCTTTGATATAATGTGTATTTTTTATTGGCTTCAATGAATTCTTAGCCTCAAACCTCCCCACCCAGGAGTGTTCAAGGTGCACCGAACGCGAACAACTCGCTCCCGCCAGTTGGAGATGCTAATTCAACGACAAAAGGGGGATCCTCAAATAATCCCCACATGAGAAACTTGGGAGCAGAATTTTCGGCTCCCCCAAATCCGTTGTTATCAATACATGCTCAAGATATGTCGCTATTGCAGCATGAACAAACTTCTGGAATATCTGTACACAGGTAGTATTTCTGATCATAGGTTTAAAGTTAACACTCTATCAACTCTATTAAACTTTCTATAATACGCTGGAAAAAATGGTTTCGAAATGGTATTGTACATAATTGACCCTCCCGATTAAATAAAGTTTTGTTAATCAGCCGTAGGAGCTAGTGATTTTTTTTGCTAGATTGGTTGACTTTCAATTAGACTAGAGCGAAGGCCAAATTAGTAGAACATGGTCATTAACTCTCTTTAAACGCTAATTGCACACTGTCGGGAATCGGAAATTCTATATAGAAAAATGGCATCTCAAATATTTTTTCCTTAGGAATTTCTTATTTGGGCAAAAGCCGCAAACGGCTAAAAGGAGTATACAAAAAAGGACGAGAGTCGAAGGCCTTGTCAGCCCTTCCGTACAAGGGCAGGACCATACACCGGGGTTCAATCAATTACGAGGTAAATTTCATCACTTATAAGAATATGTATTGATACATTTATTAAGTACACGTATTGGTGGATCAGAAATATCTGTATAAGCAAATGGTTTAATTGTAATTCAATTGATTTTATATTTTGCGTTGCTCTAGAATCCTCATTTCATTCCAGCACAAGGAACTTCGTCTTCAACTTCAACTTTTCCACTCATTAACCTATTCGACTCTATTTCCAAGCAAAATCAGAGCTTTTAGAAGAAGTTTGGTCTGCCATTGGAAGTTTTGCAGGATGTGGTGCTTGTTGGATTGAAAAGGTCTTTGTAATTCGTCATCTGTTCAGTGTTACTTCTAACATTTAAGTTTTTAACATGTTGGCCTGGACATTAATTCCTTTTATAAGGTTTTAGTTCAAATGTAAGTAGCTCTGATTAAGGAGTCAAGTTATTCAGCTATTTGAGCACTTATAATTAATACACGCCAAATTGTTCATTTATGAAAATCGTTGACATTGCATCGTATTTAATGTGTATTAGCTTTTCTAATTGCAGTTTGCATTGTCACGAAATAAAATCAAAGCGAACCTTATTTTCTACAAAGCTGTACTACTTTTCTCTTCTTTGGTTGACCTTTCTCCTGATGCAGATATCTCCATTCCTCTATCTATAGAAAAAATGATAGATGGTTAATCGTGAAAAATCATTGAATAAAATATTTACATTAAGGTAGTTACCACTCACGCTCAGGGAGTACTCACGCTGTATAAATACTTAAAATTCTGTACTCACCACTCCAACAAACTCCAGGAAGATATTTTCTGAAGCAAATCCTGAACTGTTCTCGAAATTTACTTCCAAATGTACAGTAAATGAGAAAATTGACCGAAGAATTTGTTGTAATCAGAAACAAATCCATTGAGATTAAATAGAATTTTATGGACTCCCAAGTACAGTGATAAAATCTTTCTAAGATTGCCATCAAGTAGAAAACGGACTGGCAGACAATGAAGACAGTCACGACTGCCAGTAGCATGATTGTAATTGAGCGTTCCTTGTCCTCTCTAGTTTTTGAGGTCATCATTGCTGAGCGCTTTTCACTTCCTTGCTTCAGCTGTAAATTCAAATAACAATAAAATTTCATTTCTGACACGATGATCTTCGCGTAAATCACACAAAAAAAATTAACGTGAATTGAATTTCCATTCTTACCGCTAACCAAATCAATGAGTTTGAAATGATGAGAATGATGGAAGGAAGGATCATAATGAATGTCATGTAAGGCCAACGAAAAAAATATTGTTCATAGTCATCATCAGCTTGAACTTCTCCTTTTGTTTCATATGGTAACAAGTGGGGACATTCATTGGCAAGAATACTCCGATCAATCTCAACCCTTCCTGACTTAAAAAGTAGTCTTTGCAATTGGTAGACACACGCAAATGCAAACACAACGATGGAATAAATTCGACATCTTTCGTAAGTGCAATATGGGCGTGATTCCAGTGGCCATCGAATCACACAGTATCGCTCCAATGCAATGGCGATTGTGAAGTAAACAGATGCAGTTTGGGCTAAAATAAGTAAAAATTGGTTCAGTAAATTGATGTAGGCAGCTTGCCGCTTCGCCATGTTAAGGGTTCGATTTCCCCTGCGTGGAAATCTTGCAATTTACCATAATTAAATACGATAGACTAACCTGTGTCATTGATGGAAACCAATAGAGGAAATTCAAGCGGGTCAAATGCATTCCGGTACCATTCAGCGATATCCAGGTAAGTAAAAACAGATATTAGTGAATAAATGAGAATATTGAACACAAGAAAGATGAGGTCAAAGATGGACAGCCCCAATAAGAGCCAAGTGATTGAAGACTTGAGTTGAGGTCTGGTTAAAATGTACACACTTAAGGAATTCCCAAGAATTCCAAATAGAGCGAGGAACGTTATTCCAATGCCTTGAATAATGAATTCAAACACTTCCACACTTGTACTCTCGATTACTAAATTCTCTACAGTTTTGGTAATATTTTTCATTCTTTAAAATTTTAGACAGTTGAACTCAAACTCAGAAGACACACTCACCCAACCACACAACAAACAATAATTTTGTGTGACACGAGCGACCAGTATTAGTTTGCGATTCCAATTCCACATTTCCGCACTCATAACAGGAAAATTTGTAACCGCAGACGATTTACAATAGAAATATTGGAATTTCCTAGGTATAGTTTCGTTCTTTCGTTAAGTTCATTTAGAGTCAAGTTATTTCTGTAGAAATTGTATGACAAGACATGGGTGAATTTCTGCAAATAAATACGAAGTAACGTCATGTCGTGACATTATGTCTGTCGTAGTTGTGGTTTTTAACATGTACACGTTATTTAGTCACTGTAGTCTAAAGTCTAAATAAGTTTGTATCATGGTGTCACAATACGAAAACCGAATGTGAAGAAATGCCCACGACAATTTTTGGGCTTTCTTATTCCAATAACAATTCCACAGCTATTTGATAAACCAGTGATTCTGTCGAATATGATTCATTCCCTGCTCCCATCAAACAGACACAGAATATTGGTAGTGCATGGTTAAAATGTGCGTGGCGGGGCACATGCCTTAAAAAGAGTAACAACTCGAGTAATATGTTATCGTGAATTAAGGAACAGAATCTTGACATTCAGAGTTCCAAGTTCCAACTAAGCTGAAAACAAGATTATTGTAATATTTTACTTCTACGTCCTAGCTACTTCTATTTGTCTCCCTGCAGTGCCCATACAAAGTAAATATAAAAATTAAGAGCATTTCTTGCGTCAATACTGCACGATTAGTACGGGATATTTTGTGATTAGAATCTGTTACATTGTTCTACTAACTCTACTGTGTCCTCCTCCAGTAGTATTTTCTTATGTGTACATCTGTCACACACAGCTACAGCTATTACACATAGTGGACATAAGTAATCGTGTCAGAAAATTTTTGTAATTACGTAATATTGTACCCAATAAAAGGTACGCCACAAGACATGAGAAATAGAGCTTCAAAGTCTAATGAGCAACTAGTATGAACTATATAAATATTTGATGAATACCCCTAGCCTTGGAATCAGATAATTCCATCGATCCAAACTTTATTTCGTCTTCTTCATGCATAATTATAAATATTTAAGCTAATGATACAGGTCTAGGTCGATCTGCTCATGAGGAGCTCGTGCGTTGAACAAGAAATTGGGGTTTGTCCTATCGGTTATTTTGTAAATGCTTCAAATGAATGATTATTATCTTAAATTTTGTTTTTTTAAACCGACCGATTCAGACAAATGTTTTGAATTGAAGGGTTTTCAAGCTCTGTAATATATAATTTGAAGTTTGGGTAAAGTTCTGTTAAAATATAATAGTCCATGTATCCTACTATAATCGATAACTAGGACAAGCCAGAGGCGTGCGGAAATAAAAGTATTAATTAAACAGCACGATTTAAGACTTAAAAGTACACACAAAAAAACGTATGAATTCATTTAGATTCATTTAGGAGAAAGTGACTCCATATTTCGATTTAATTTACAGGTCATTCTCATTCGATACTTGCCATATATTCAAAGGAGGCAATGATTAACCGCATTTCCCGTAACCAGATCAATTTATTTTATGAGTTCATTTAGGCGAGTTGAACAGCAAGCAGCTGAACATCACTCAAATACCACACTAAAATTTTAATGATGCCCTGTGTATTGTATGGTATGGTGTGGTAGACAACTGAATCGTAAATTCTTAGAGAAGTATTTTGCCATCCAATTCTCAAGGGAATGAATTGGAGGGCTATCATTGGAATGTCACACAAAGACGAGCATGATATTATTTTTCATTTGACAAAGTTTGGGGTCCGTGTGGGTTCAAAATGTATTATTCTTGCAAATCAACGGAAATCTTGGAGACAGTTATTCCGATGATCACCGGTAGCATGGACAAAATATTTATAATAAAGGTCTTGTAATGATTTAAGGCTAGATTTCCTCATTTGATCTTAAATCTGAAAGTGCTTTCCTTGTTAATCCAGGCAAATGTGTGTCACTTTTGGTTTTATGGTTTTTCAAGACTCCCAATCAATATTCATAGAATATTTCTCTATCTCACCTCCGAAATAAAAACTTTCACTTATCACTTGAATTTTCTATTATAGTGCATGTTGAAGTAATAAAACATGAAATCTCTCCAGATGAAATAAAAAATTAGAAACTACTAAACCATAAAACTAGATACTTGAGAACTACTTGCAAATTACATGTGAATCAAAGAGAAATTTCATGGTCCCAAAAATATATAAAAAGGAATCTAATTTTCTATCGTGTTCAATTTCATAAAAGTTTTTGCCGGTTACATACAGTTGCAATTAGTTGTTGAAAGTATTTAGAGTCTGTTCATCTCAAAATGGTAAAATTTTGTAGAACTGTCAACTGGTGGCTGTTGGTTTGTTTGGTTCGAGTAAGTCAAACTTTGACTGTCGAAGAACATCCTAAACACAATCAAAGCGACACAGAAGGAAGAAATGGATTATTGGGGATATATTTCAACCCTTACGGTAAAATATAGTTGGACTTCTCTTTATCTCTTCAATCCGTAAATCAAGTGTAACAATTCTACAGAAGGTTAACTGTACTAATTATGGTTACATTGATTTTGATTATTATTATTGTTTCTATCAGATCCATTATCTCGGATCGCAGCTCAAGTATGGGGCAGAGTGTTTCCACCGCGGTATCCTACAAGTAAGCGCGTATCATTTACATGGTGAATTACTAATTATAGAGATGATGTTACAACCTTCACCACCTTCTCTTTAATGTATTTTAAGTAGTAATTATATAATAATTATGACATGCTGATCATCTTTGGCTCACACTTTTGTATAACAGAGAGACCTACAATCACGGTGCCTGGAACAATAACTCAAAGGCCAAATGAGAATCTAATTGTTCACCCAGGATTGACCACGATACCAATTATAGGCAATCACACAACTCCGACTTCTACTCCGAGTTCACATCAGATAACAACGGAACCGAGACCAACCGATCACAGCTCGACTAGTACAACTAAGCATCCGGTTCCTGTACCAAGTAGTGGCGTCCCTGCAAGTATTGCTCCAGTCCACCCGCCTGGTACCGATATGAATCCGAACCAAAGTCAACCTCATATTCCCGATCAAATGCTGCCACATCATCCAGGTCCGGGTCAACATCCTAATCCGGGACAAATGCATCCACAGAACCCAAGTACGGGTCAACACCCTAATCCGGGACAAATGCAATCACAGAATCCAGCGCCGGTTCAACATCCTAATCCTGGACAAATGCAGCCACCTAATCCCGGACAAAATCCCAACCCTGTACAATTTCCACCACACAACCCTGGCCAAAATCCGAATCCTGGACAACAGAACCCAGGTCCGGGTCAACTTCCTAATCCAGGACAAATGCAACCACAGAATCCAGGCCCGGGTCAACATCCTAATCCTGCACAAATGCAGCAACCTAATCCCGGCCAAAATCTTAACCCTGTACAATTGCCACCACACAATCCTAGCCAAAATCCTAGTCCGGGCCAAATACAACCACAGAATCCAGGGCCAGGCCAGCACCCTAATCCGGGTCAATTGCAACCACAGAATCCAGGCCCGGGTCAACATCCTAATCCTGCACAAATGCAGCAACCTAATCCCGGCCAAAATCCTAATCCTGTACAATGGCCACCACACAATCCTGGCCAAAATCCTAGTCCGGGCCAAATACAACCACAGAATCCAGGGCCAGGCGATCACCCTAATCCGGGCCAAATGCAACCCCAGAATCCAGGGCCGGGTCAACACCCTAATCCGGGACAAATGCAACCACAAAATCCAAGTCCGGGTCAACAACCAAATCCGGGACAAATGCAACCGCATAATCCTGGCCAAAATCCTAACGTTGTACAAATGCCGCCACACAATCCCGGCCAAAACCCTAACCCTGGACAAGTGCAACCGCATAATCCCGGCCAAAACCCTAACCCTGGACAAGTGCAACCGCATAATCCCGGCCAAATCCCTAACCCTGGACAAATGCAACCGCATAATCCCGGCCAAAATCCTAACTCTGGACAAATGCAACAGCATAATCCCGGCCAAAACCCTAACCCTGGACAAATGCAACCGCATAATCCCGGCCAGAACCCAAACATTGTACAAATGCCACCACTTAATCCTGGCCAAAATCCTAACCCTGGACAAGTGCAACCGCATAATCCCGGCCAATATCCTAACGTTGTACAAATGCCGCCACTTAATCCCAGCCAAAACCCTAACGTTGTACAAATGCCGCCACTTAATCCCAGCCAAAATCCTAACCCTGGACAAGTGCAACCACATAAACCTGGCCAAATTCCTAACTCTGGACAAATGCCGCCGCATAATCCCGGCCAAATTCCTAACCCTGGACAAGTGCAACCGCATAATCCCGGCCAGAACCCTAACGTTGTACAAATGCCACCACTTAATCCTAGCCAAAACCCTAACCCTGGACAAGTGCAACCGCATAATCCCGGCCAACCTGGACAAATGCAGCCACAGAACCCAGGCCAGGGTCTAAATCCTAATCCGGGACAAAATCAACCACACAATCCAGGTTCAGGTCAAAATCCTAACCCCGTACATGTGCAACCACAGAATTCCGGTACAGGTCAAAATCAGAACCCCGCAAGCATATATCCTCAGAACCCGGGTCCAGGTCAAAGTCATCCGGGAAACGCTCAGCCACAGAATCCAGGTCAAAATCTCAACCCCGGACATATACAACAGCAGAATCCCGGCTCGGGTCCAAGACCTCCCGGACAAATCCATCCCCAGAATCAAGGTGGTGGTCAAAATCCTAATTCTGGACAAATGCAATTACCACAGAATTCTGGTCAACGTCCTCCCGGCCAAACACAACAGCAGAATTCTGGTCAAAGCAGTATTGCTATTCCTGGGAATACACAACCACACAATGCGTTTCCTGTTCTAAATATGAACGTTGGGCAAATGCAACCTCATAATCCACCTCCGGGTTCTGGTCAAATACTTAACCCGGGGAATGTGCATCAACAGAATCCCAGTCTAGTTCAAAATCCGAATACTGGACAAATTCATAAGCCTTCTGGGCAGGTACAGCCTCAAAACCCAAGCGCGGGACAAAATATTAACCCAAGCCAAGGACGCCCACAAATGCCACAGGGACAATCCCAATGGCAATATCCTCCCGGGGAACCCGGACAAAGACAGGGAAGTCAAGGCATTCAAGTGTCCATCCCACAACTCCTACCCAACGAAAGCCAAGATCAATCTCCTCCCATTAACCAGGCGTCATACCTGAATCATAACCCAATTTCAGAACAAGATCTTGGACCGCAACATTTTTATATCAAACGTAAGATGAATACGGATGAAGTTAGTCTTCATATCCAGCAATCATCAAAAGTCAAGCAACCCATAACTCAAAATATAAATACGAATTTCCTCGACACCCTGGTTCAAAAACGTTTAAATTTTTATAATTAATTACGAGAAGTATTTATTCAAAAAGATTAAATAAATGTGTACAATATGAACTGTAAATTCTTTGCAATGCATTGGTATATCAACATATTGACATTATCTCAGAAGTAATGCCAAAATGGCAGATTTCAATCCTTTTGACAAAAATATCTTTTATTTTACATCAATGATAC
>JAQIXO010001453.1:0-12365 GCA_034700305.1 Protaphorura armata | reverse complement strand
ACTGATGATCCTCCACAGACCCTACAAAGTCTGTGCAGAATATTTTGTACTAGAATATTCTTACATTGATTTCGACTCCATAGTCCCAATGTTGGAATTTTATTAGTATTAGCACTAATGTATTCAGATTAACTACATCTTTTCTAAACCTAGCAGTTAATATGAAAATGTGATGTCAAAATCAGGTGGGCAAAATACTTGTTTTTCCAGAATACAGTATTTAAAATATACTATTTGTATTTTGAAAAATTTCTCAAATTGATTATTATTTTGGACGCTTTTGTGTATTTAGTCAAAGTATTTTGAAAACACTTTCCCTAGTATTTTGCCCACCTATCAAAATCTCACTTTTCTTCAAGGCTTTAACGTGACAGCTTATCCGGATTTTAACTTTTCCCAATTATATAAACTAGCAAAGACCATAAATTTTATTTTTCTGTCACAGGAATTGTTCGGAAACTTGTGTGTTTCCTTTTGTTGGAAATTGACCCGTTGGAGTCAATTCCCTTTTCTGTGGATTTAATGTGTAATTCGAAGATTTTGCCCTTGCGAGGACCGTATGAAGTTCTACTCAATAAAAAGACCCAAACAAAACCCCAAATGATATTGAAGGTATTTATTGGAAATAGGGAATAGAACGACCAATTGACTTAACACAGACTGAATAGCACTGCTAGTTGATGTATTGCTGGCTGAATGAGAAGTGAGTAGTAGATGGGAAAAGTTCAAAGGCAAAGGGAAGAGAAAAAACACTACACTCACATGGGAACTGGGTTCCTTATCTGAGGAGTGGGGGCGTGCATGTGGCTAATCGCTCAATTTAGGAAGTAGGAGGACCACACCACATCAAATTAACCAATAAATGAATTAAACCAGATAAACAAATGCAATTAATTCATAAACAGGAATTACCACAGCACTGGAAAATAGTCTTTGTAAATTTTTTCGCTAAGGAAATTTTGTTTTCGAATTCGAAAGGAAACATGCGTGACCGATACCGACGGTATGATATTATTGTTAAGTTGTACACCGCACATTCTGAGTTAATGAGAGTATGACTAATCTGTAATTGTATTTGTACGAGTACTTATGTTGTCTTGTGTTTTAAGTTCAATTGTGGGTAAGAAGGAAACGATATTTGATTAAGTTAAGTGTAGTAGTACTGTACATGGGTCCTCAGAACTCCAGTGCCGTCAGCAAAGGGCAGCCTGGGGTAGTGGTTTAGGCAGCACATCTAATTCTCCTTGAACAACACTAGCGCGAGTTCTAACCCCCTAACAGGCATGGGGAATTAAACACAGAGCGGACTACAATTCACTTTTTGTCGGTCGTCAAGCGTTGTGTACAATATGGTCTACAAGATTTTATTGACACCGCCAAGGAATTAAACCCATGTAACAAATATTGTACATGCGGAAATCCGGCGGACCCGCAGCTATGTCCTCTCTATCCTATAAGATATCTTGTGCAGAATATTGCATCAAAAAGTTACACAATCCATTGTCCGTGTGCACAAAGTCTTCCCGTCGGGCACTGTCAGTGAAAAACCAATCACTCTGAATTCCATTTGCTTGGGTTCTTGTTCAAGGCTACCTCAAAATTCATGTCAGACTAAATATAACTCAGGCTAGAGACTTCGAAGAGAAATAATAAATCATATGAACATTTTATGGACTCAAGGTTGACTAGTTTAAAGTCAACTCTCCACACAAATGCCTACGACAAAAATTCATACCATGGATACAGTTCAGAAATTATTATCTGCCCTAAAACGTTTGCTCAATCCTGTAATAGGCTGGATATGGGAGAGGTTATGCCCAGGTTCACTATACTAATGTTCCATGTTTTCATTAATCGGTTACTTTGTTAATTTCACTTGCAGAATTTGTTCATAACATACATACCTCATGAATATAATAATGTGTACATGAGTGTTGTATTTTGTGATCTCAAAATTCTTCTATTGTAAAAGAAATGGATATTAATTAAATTAATTTGTTGAAATTGTGGTTAAGGCATTGTATGAGGTAAAACTTAATTATATGGCTGACTTTTAGTACACAGAACACAAGTTCCATGTGATTGCTTATTTTAGATATTGTGAAAGTTCTGACGACTTTTAATGGATTTTCTTCAGATGATCAAAAAAAAAGTATCTCAATATTTTCGATTATATTTCCGGGAATCTCACATCTTACTTTTTAATTTATATCATGGAGTAACCTTAGAAATGGTCATCCGCACTAAGGTATGTACACAATCCGTTAACTAAAATACACATGAACTGACACAAGCTGGGGATTAGGTACACTAAACTAGTTTTTGATTATTATTTGGTACATTTGGTTTTGTGATACGTTAGATTTTTTAGAAGTGTTGCATTTCAAATTATACTATGTTATAAATTGATATATTTTGAACTAAAATTAATTGATGTGATCTTCTTCATGTGAATCTAACCAATGTCTAACCAATACCGAGTAATTTAAGATACGCGCAAACCACCCTAATATGCTGTTCCCTTTGTGTTCCTATCTCCGCTGTGCTGTGTTGAAACGATCGCATGGAGATGGCCGTGTCTCATTAGCGGAATTAATGATTTGCCATGTCATAATCATAATCAGCGTGGTTCAGTCTTCATATCTAATCGAGAACCGCCTTGCATGTCCCGTCCCGTCTATCATCTGGTCCGTACAGGGAAATATTTTTCACCACACTCTAAATATTTTTGTGCAACCACACTTTGGTCAAC
The DNA here is from genome assembly GCA_034700305.1 of Protaphorura armata. Lineage (NCBI taxonomy): Eukaryota > Metazoa > Arthropoda > Collembola > Poduromorpha > Onychiuridae > Protaphorura > Protaphorura armata. The sequence goes on along the minus strand of JAQIXO010001453.1, from coordinate 9,613 downwards.
TAATAACTAATAATCACTAAGGACTTCAACACACACAAGATTGCTGATTGTGTAATGTAAGAATTGAACCCATGAACTAAATTGTGGTAAACATTTCCACTTACTCATGATTATTAAGAACATAATTGATCACCGTGATGATTCCTTCCACACACTCAAACAAACACACGACACTACGACACTTACTTCTCCAATTCAGAGTGAGTAATTAAAGCTTTTATAATTTGTACATATTGATGTGTGCAAAGTTTCAATTTATTGTACTGTATATCAATTTGTGACAGAGAGACGAGAAATGTCAAAGACCACTTTGACTATTGGACTGGGACTTGTCCTAGTTGTCGTCACCTCCTCCTTCTCCGACTACGAGTACGAGATAGACAATCCAGGTGCGGGACTGAGATGTGATTGTTTGAGATTGGAAGACTTTCAAAGAGACCATGCTGGAACTACATCAGCTTGTACACATGTTTCGGGAGAAATGGATAACGGTGGCATGGGTAGGTGTAAAAATATCCCGTTGGACATAGTATGGTATTTCGGTGAAGGCTGTTCTATTGTTGAGAAAGCTGACTTCAAATGCGATCAGATGTGAGAGCCCAGATTCCTAGAATGTGTATGATATACACAAGAATATCGCCATATGGAGTCGATTATAATGCAGGGTAATTTTTAACAAATTTGCATGTATCTTATTGAATTGGTCCACAATTAAATTAAATAAAATGCAAACTGAATCTGAGTGTTAATTTGTGTCGAGGATCCACTTTCTTGCAGTAAAGAATATAAAAAATAATAACACTTGTTTGCCCCAGATACACTGTCATGGGTTCTATTTTATTTATTCATAATTCTTAATTCACAATTCCGTTTTAAGTGCTCTATCATTACTCAACAACCGTGCAGTGTAGAGAAAGTAAAAACAATTGAGCATATGGATTCGAATCACCATTCCCTTAAAATGCTACTGGACAAAACTAAAGACGTTTCGAAATTACGAAACTAGTAGAGGCACAAAAATGGAGTAAACAGAGGTTATACTAGAATCAATCGTATCACTTACACTATGCCATGGTCAACTCTGCTCCTCAAGCGCACTGGAATTTTCCATTGCCGGGCGGCCTGACATCACTACAGCGTGTCATTTTGTTTGAATTCAGCAGTTTATATTATTCAAAAGGGCTGGAGTATTTGTTTACAGTAAGACTTTATGTGCTCTTGGAAAAATTGTGTACAATTCATAATATTAATTAATCAAGACTCCTCTTGAATAGTAAAATAAAAAGTCCAAAGTTTTTTCCAAAATATTTATTTGGTTAATTATAATTTTATTGTTGACTGTTTTTACTCGCAATTGCACCCAAAATAAGGGGTGTCCCTTTAATAAAGAGACAAACGCGTTTAATGTCGCAGCACAACTTCCTTTTGATCTGCGGTTACTAAATTTTTACTGGAAATAGAGGAACCAATTATCTAATATTTACACCACTCGTTCGGTTCAGAAACACCAAGCATTCCGATTGCGAAATTTTTTTTCTCCAGCACTTCTCACTGGGGCTTGGCCACTCCTCGAATCGATTAATTTACATCTATCTTACAACCGTTTTTGAATTATACGAATAACTTGCACATTTTTTCAACAATGATATACTGTGCTTCGATTAAGGTCAAGCACTTTTAGATGAGTGCGCTGTTGGTAAATCTGCGACACTTTAACTTATTGCACAAAACCGTGTTTGGCCGTTTTTGAACAAATTTGATACATCAATTTTTGACATATTTTGTCGGTGTGTCAGTGCATTTCTGGGCAGGTGTTACAAAGTATGTTTTGAAGCCCAACCGATTAGCTTTAAGAGGGACAAGATAGATTGACAGTAGCCCCGTTTTTCTAGATGCAGCAAGACTTAAAATGTTATTCGGCCTTGCATCAAAAATTTCTACTCATTTGACAGGTTTCCTCATCGCTACAAACAGACACCCACTTCTTAGATTTTTGTCATTAGTACTTCCGTGTTCCTCGTGCGTCTCTAGTACTAGGAAAATTATAGTTTGTTCATTTTCCTTACGCATAAATTTTTGGAAAAGTTTTCCCTGATCAAACTCGGATGCGTTTTTACGGCAGTGGCAAATGGATTTTCCGACTTCCTCTAAACTTTTATTTTTAATTCTTAAACGATACAAGCTGGCTCAATATGGTTTCAAAAATATGAAAGTGGATCGCTTTCAAATATGAGATATAGCATTGTCGTAAAATAAATTTGTATCCATGTGTAATAAAAGTTTCAAATTTGTCTCTTTATTTAAGGGACACCCCTTACAAAAGTTTGGGTTTGTATTACATATTTATACAGGTGCTATAATAAATGCACATCTTTGTTTTTGTGAGAATGTGAGACCCAAACATAAAATAGTCGACAGGACAGACCAGATGGTTACAGGTAGTTTTTCGTTGGAAAAGATAAGGGGTGAAGGTGTTATTTAAAAATACCACTTTATTTCTGGATTCTCGTCACAAGTCAACACAGTTCAATTTCACCTTGTGAGTACGTTAGAAATTTATATTTTTAGTGAGACAAAACAATTATACAGGTCAGTTAATACATAAGAATTTCTTATTACTGTATTTTGCGTCTAAATAATACATACTCTACTGATAATTATTTAATGGGAAATTATTTGGGTAACAAGTGTATTAATTTTCGTGCATGGTAATTGTTGATTTTAGAAAATAATTGGCCTGGAATATTCCGGGAATCAGAGGTCAGAGTCAACCAATTTCACTGTTCAGGAAATAATAAAGTTAAGACAAAAGTTGAGTGATCCGGAAGAGAAAGATTCTCAATATTGGGCAGAAAATATAAAGGTAATACATAAATTCTGTAGAATAGTGTAATCGTTAATTAATATAAAATAATAAATAATCAGTGGTTTCTAAGCCCGTTAATTTTCCAACATGCACTTAAATCTTACAAATTCTCTTTACTACGCCCGTAAAGGTTTGATACCTATAATAATTCAGTGTATTTTTAATTCTGCCATAGTATTCCAAAAATGACTCCTAGAAGATCCAAATTCCGAGATGACTGGAAACTTGGACCAAATATTTGTGTGCGTATTGTCATTGAACGTGTCGATGAAGGAAATGTGACTACAAGGAAGGCCACCAATTCTCAATCATCAACCCAATTAAAAACTTCACGAACAAGAGTGTTACATGAAAGTGTGAGTAAATCTAAAAGGAGAGAAGAGTCACAAAAATCACAAGACTTTGGACGAGACCGTGTACATACTCCATGTGTAGGGAATCCTCACAAGTGCACAATTTGTTCAAAATCGTTTCCATATCCCTCAAATTTCGACATACATTTACGCACTCATTCTGGTGAAAAACCGAACAAATGTTCCTTTTGTTCAATGTCTTTTCACCAGTTGGCTCATCTAAATACCCATTTACTCACTCATACTGGAGAGAAGAGTCACAAATGCTCATACTGTGCTAAAGAATGTTCTCAAGCATCCCACCTCAAAGTTCATGAACGAATACACACAGGGGAAAAGCCTTACGAGTGCTCAGTCTGCTCTAAAAAGTTCACAAATTCTAGTAATCGGAACAAACACACTCAAATCCATACTGGAGAAAAACCTTTCAAGTGTACTTTATGTGTCAAATGTTTTTCCAGTTCCTCCCATTTAAATTCTCATTCACGCACTCATACTGGGGAAAAACCTTACAAATGTACAATGTGCCCAAAATCATTTTCTCAAAAGAACAGCCTTCAATGTCACGTACGGACTCATACTGGGGAGAAACCTTACAAATGTACATTGTGTCCGAAAACGTTTAATACCTCGACCCAAGTTAAAATACACTTACGCACTCATACTGGAGAAAAACTATACGAATGTTCAATATGTGCCAAAGCATTTTCCCAATCAAAATATCTGACAGTTCATCGTAGAGTTCATACTGGAGAGAAACCCTACAAATGTTCAATGTGCTCCAAAGCATTTACTCAATCGAATGATCTTAAACGGCATGTGCGGACACACACTGGGGAGAAACCTTACAAATGCACATTGTGTTCTAAAACATTCATTATTTCCGGTGATCTTGACACACATGTCCGAACTCACACTGGAGAGAAGCCGCACAAATGTTCAATATGCGCCAAAGCATTTTCCCAGGCATATATTCTCAGTAAACATTTAAAAATCCATACTGGAGAGAAACCTTACGACTGCTCATTGTGTCCAATGACATTTTCTCAGTCGGTACATCGTGACAACCATTTGCGAACTCACACTGGGGACAAGCCGTACAAATGCACAATGTGTGCAAAAGCATTTTCCCGCTCATCAAGACTGTCAGACCATTGTCGAACTCATACTGGAGAGAAACCTTATAAATGTTCATTGTGTTCTAAAACATTTGCTCTGTCCCGTAATCTCACACGTCATTTGAAAGTTCATACAACAGAGAAATCTTAGAAATGGTAATTTGTCCTAAAATATGTTGTCAATCCTGTATCTAAAATACGTATCTCCGAACAAAAGTAAAAGCTTATGCTTATTTTCAATAAACTAATGTTCCATGTTTAAGTTAATGGTTAATTTAATATTAGTTGCACTTGTAGCGTTAGTCCATTTACCTCATGAATATAATATGTGTCAGTGTTGTCTTTCGACAGTATTTAAGTCAAAATTATGATATTGTGTAAAAATGGAAATTAAATTATATTAACTGAACTTATGTGTAAAGAGTGTACTTAAGATACTGTTTTGAATAAAAGTATATTATGTCACTAATTTCAGGCACAGGGAGCACTCACTGTGTGATTTTACTCATTTGAGATTTTATTTTGAATTACTTTAAGTGGTTGGAACATACTTTAACTCTCACTTTCGGATTAAAATAATTTTTTTCGACCTCAGTTTTCAATACACTCGTATATTGACTCAACATACTCGCAGACTGGGAAGGTAGTGCCTTGTTACTTAATTGATCAAGTGAATGGTTTATTTTTTGTGTTCGTGTTATTAATAATATCTATAGTCCAAGGAATATTCATTCATGTATTTAATTTACAAAATTATTTCCGTACTAATAATAAAAAAAACATTGTTTCAAGAACTAAATTTATCTTGAACGAATAGGAATAAATGAATTATGCAAAAAGAAAAAGAAGCCAAATGGCAAATGGCTTCTCTCACCCCGTCTCCCTCAGATAATTACATATAATGCTCGAATTGAATTAGAGATATTGGACTACTAAGCAAGTTAGACTTGAGGTTAATTAAACATGTAGGCTCAACTTTATTTCCACCACCCCCTGCGAATTAAATTGTTTTCCTAGCCATATGTATGTCACTATTTCAATGAGAGATTTCTAATTTCTGTGTCAACTAATTTCAACAAGAGTTCTGAATTCTGAGAAATACAAAATGTTGGGTTTGTATTTGTAATATTACATATTTTTATACTACAAATAAACTAAATGCACATTTTTGTTTCTGTGAATTTTTTTTTTTTTTTTTTTTTATTGGGGAACACTAAAGTTCCCCGTCCACGAGAGATTACAAAAACAAAACCCAATTTTCTGAAGATTTTCTGTGAAAATATGAGACCCAAGCATCCAAAATAGTCAGACAGAGCATACCAGGTTAGGTGGTGACACAGGTTGTTTTTCATTGGAAAGGGGTTGAAGGTGTTGTTTAAAAATATCACTTTATTTCCGGATTTGTCACCACAAGTCAACACAATTCAGTTTCACCTTGTGAGTACGTTAGTACGCATACACTGAAGATGCACGCCGACCATACAAAATACTAATAACATAACTCAACAAATTCTCAACACTACAACTGGTACATAAGTTTAGAAATGTATATGTTTAGTAATACAAAATAATTATTCACTACTGTTAATATATAAGAATTCCTTATTACTGTATTTTGTGGTATAACTAATGCATACTCTACACATAATTATATCATATGAAATTAGTTGGGTCCGTGTATTAATTTTTGTGCATTGTAATTATTGATTTTAGAAAATAATTGGCGTGGAAGATTTCGAGGAGCAGAGAAATACAGAATCAACAAATTCCAATGTGCAGGAAATAATAAAGTTAAGACAAAAGACGAGTGATTTGGAAGAGAGAGATTTACAATATTGGGCACAAAATATAAAGGTAATACTGTACATAACTTTAACAAAGTAATCATTAATTAGGATAAAATAATAAATAATCCGTGGTTTCTAAGCTATGGAATTTTTCAACATGCACTTAATCATACAATTGTGAATAACAATTCCATGGGACATGAAGTTTCCTTTATTACGCATAATTTTGTACCCAGAATAATTGTGTGTATTTTTTTATTGTGCCCTAGTACTCCAAAAATGACTCCTAGAAAAACAACACTCCGAGATGACTGGAAACTTGGACCAAATGTCTGTGTGAAGATTATCATTGAACGAGTAGATGAAGGAAATGCAACTGCAAAGGTGTCTACTAATTTACAAGGACCAACCCAATTAAAACATTTACAAACGGAAAAGGTACAAAAAAAGTTGGATAAATCTAACAAGAGGGAAGAGTCACAAAAATCACAAGACTTTGGACGAGACAATGACAGTGTGGGTCACGGGGAAAAACCATTCAAGTGTTCCTTGTGTTCAATAACTTTTAACCAATTGGCCCATCTAAATACCCATTTACTCATCATTCATACCAGGGAAAAGAGCTACAAATGCTTAGAGTGTGCTGTAGAATTCTCCCAAGCATGCCACCTCAAAGTTCATGAACGAGTCCACACGGGGAAAAAACCTCACGAGTGCTCAATCTGCTTTAGTAGGTTCACTACGACTGGGAGTCGGAACAGACACATTCGAATCCATACTGGAGAAAAAAACTTTAAGTGTATTTTATGTGTCAAATGTTTTTCCAGTTCCTCCGATTTAAATTCTCATTCACGTACTCATACTGGGGAGAAACCTTACAAATGCACAATATGCTCAAAATTATTTTCTCACTTGACCGGGCTTCAATGTCACGTCCGAACTCATACTGGGGAGAAACCTTACAAATGTACATTGTGTTCTAAAGCATTCATTACATCCGGCGTGCTTGACACGCATATACGTACTCACACTCAGGAAAAGCTGTACAAATGTTCAGTATGCGCCAAAACATTTTTCCATGCACGACACCTGACAGCCCATAGTCGAATTCATAGTGGAGAGAAACGTTACACATGTTCAATGTGTGATAAGGCATTTACTCAATCGATCGATCTTAAACGTCATATGCGGGTACACACCGGGGAGAAACCTTACAAGTGCACCTTGTGTTCTAAAGCGTTTAGTACTTCCGACCATCTTGCCACACACGTAAGAACTCACACTGGAGAGAAACCGTTCAAATGTTCAATATGTGTAGCGGCATTCTCCCAAATATCAAACCTCAAGAAACATTTAAAAATCCATACTGGAGACAAACCTCACAAATGCTCCTTTTGCCCCATGGTATTTTCTCAATCGGTCCATCGTGAAATGCACCTGCGAATACACACTGGGGAGAGACCGTACAAATGTACAGTATGCGTCAAAGCATTTTCCCAAATATCAAACCTCAAAACTCATTTAAGAACACATACTGGAGAGAAACCTCATAAGTGCTCATTTTGCCCCATGGTATTTTCTCAATCGGTAAATCGGGACAAACATGTACGAACTCACACTGGGGAAAGACCGTACAAATGTTCAATGTGTGCAAAAGCATTCACCCGCTTTTCCAACCTGTCCGAACATAGTCGAACTCATACTGGAGAGAAACCTCACAAATGTTCATTGTCCCCAACAGCATTTTCTCTGTCTGGCAATCTCAAATCTCATTTAGAAATTCATACTATGGGGAAACCACCTTAGAAATGGTCATCTGTCCATTGCATGTATGTTGTAAATCCTGTAACTAAGATGCACATCTTCGAACAGAAACGAGACCTTATGCTTAGCTTAAATAAATTGATGTGACATGTTTTAGTTGTTTGGTTATTTTGCAGCAGTAGTTCATATACCTCTTGAATATAAAATGTTTGTTAGCGTTTCGACATTATTTATGTCAAAATTATGATATTGTGTAAAAATGGATATTAAATTAATTTGTATGTGAAGAGTGTACTTAATAATACAGTGTTGAATAAAAGTAAATTCTATCACTACTGTCCGGTACAGGCAAAAGTGACTATATAATTTAATTCATTTGAGATATTCCGCATTACTTTAGGTGATGGGAACAAATTTTAACTCTCATTCTCGTGTTAAAATAAAAAGAATTCGGGTCCAGTTTTCGATTCAATATTCAGAGTCGGGAGCGGACAGTAAATTATATTACATAAAATAATAACAAAAAATGAGCCTATATTTATCTGACAGGCTGTATTTTTATTAATTCTTGAGTTCGTTTACTATGCGTACTCCAATGGGTCAGAATTAGATTACCATTCGGTTCAAAAGAATCTTGTTCAGAGAAAATCAATATAGAATGACTGTAAAATCGGACCATGAAGCTTGGCTTTTCCACAAAGCAGTCATTGGTCTCAGGTAGATTCTAGAGCGTGTGCCAGGGCAGATACCCACCCCACTTCAACCGCACTCGAAAATATATGGTATTATTATCCATTCAGTTCAGTCCAGGTATTCAGTTCAGTCCAGGTACTCAAAGGAACAACATGTGCTAGTTGTTACGTTCTACGTCTTTCTGTCTTGTGTGTTCTAATTTCTACTGTGTAACTGTGTCTACTGTCTACGTGTGTGACTGATAAGCTATGCCTTCCAGTGTTGATCTTCTGGCTTCGCGTATCTCAAAAATTGAACTTGAATTAAAGAAAATAAGTGAGTGGAAATCCGAAATATCCCAAAAGGTTAGTAAAATCGAATCGGACGTCAACGCTGCTGTGCATAAACTGGTTGAAACTATTAACCAAGTTAATAAAGTGAATGAGGGTTTTGTGACCGCGGAGGAATTGACGGAAGAAGTCATGGAACAATCAGAACGCATCTCGCGTTTGAAGAATGTGATAATTCATGGCATGGACGAGAGAGTAATTGGCAATGATTTTGTTGAAACAGTGAAAGACGTCATCAAAATGGCTTCAGATGGCAATGCTGCTCCAACATTTGCAGAACGTATCCCTGGATTGCCTGGTAAACCACGTCCAATTAAGGCCACACTTCGTTCGAACAATGAAAGAATCCAGACTATGAAAGGGAAACGTGCGTTACGAGATTCTGAATGGTATTATTCCATTTACATTTCCAATGATCTCACCCCGAATCAACATAAGGCCAGCAAGGATTTCAGATTGAAAAATCAGACAAATGAAAGGAGACAAGAACTCAACTCTGACGCTAACTTAAATTCCGATGGTACTACTGATCCACCTTCTGTTCCGATAACAAACTCTTCGTCTCAAGGTCAATACTCCAGCCCTGATAATTCTACACTCGTACATGACAATATCTCAGGCTCAACCAACTCTGCTAGTGATTCCATGAATTCTACCACTGCCCTGATGAACTCTCCAGCAACGATGGACCGTATCAACTCTA
>JAQIXO010001452.1:0-12367 GCA_034700305.1 Protaphorura armata | reverse complement strand
AACTGGAACTCAATTGAGGTCATAGTAGTCAGGAACTGGAACTGATAAGAACTGAATGGAACTGAAACAACACTAGTTTTAGCCGATGTCAACTTAAGATAATAATAAAACAAAACTCCAAATATTTGCATATATTTTATTGAGCACGCTGATCTTATATGAAGACTGCGAGACATCAAACCCAAACTACGAAGTAGACGTACGTTTGTCTATTATACCTATTTGTATACACCTCGACAAAATACGTTCAAAGTACGACCAGCGCATTTACCTATCAACATTTCTATAGACACCCCACTCGACACAAGGTTTAAATTTCAGCCGAAATGTCGAATTTCGGCCATGGCCCGAAACTCGGTTTCGGTACATCACTAATGAAAGAAATATATACCAAAGCCTTCTGGATTAATAATCGAGAAAATAATTCAGAAATGGGATTTCACTGGGCGTGTTAGGGCACGTTTTCCGTGCCCTAACATGTACATCAGCACAAGTGCGAGATTTCAAAAGTCACACACGACCAGATGGGAAAATGACCCCTTTTAATCATACTCTCGTTTGATTGCCGGTGTCAGTGTGTGTGAACGGCAAGAATACCAGTGTGAATGTGAAAGATAACCCCAAATGACCCCACCCCAAATGAGATACCCACCTCCAACCTCCACCCACACCCCAAATGAGATACACACCCCCACCCCAACGAGATACCCATAAACGCAATACCTCCACCCTCCTTCGCCACCCCTGGAGATACCCATAAACGCAATACCTCCACCCTCCACCCTTACCCTTGGAGATACCCATAAACGCAATACCTCAACCCTCCACCCCCACTCCTAGAGATACCCATAAACGCCATTAGCTCCACCCTCCACCCACACACCAAGATCCGCACCCTCCACCCACACCCCACTGATTCCAATTGTAACCATGATAATTCCATTTACAACACTAGTCGTAGCCTTATCAATTCTCTACAGCTAATTCTTTTGACTTACATATGTTACTGTTTACATATGTTACTTAGTACATATGTTCATTTAATTTCATGAACTTATCATGTAATTCATCATGTAATTTACAAGACATTTTATTTAGCATTCTGAATGTTTTCATAAGGAATTTCATACGTAGGAATCTATGCTGTAATTAGAAAGCTGAAGGACAGGCATACGTAATGGGCAACACCAGATCCTCGATCTTAAGGCTTTCATGAATGAATTATCTGTCATTGACAGTGAACATTTTTTTCTGTGGTAAAAATTAAAACAGTAACTGCACTGCAGCATCCCATATGAATCATTAAATTCTGTGTAGTCTGATATCCTACCACAACAATCCTCTTCCAAGAAGATCCAATATTGATCACCCATATATTCAATATCAATCCCTCCTGGCACTATTTTTGTATCACACAACTTACATAAAGGACCACCAATGTTACCATCATATTCATAATCCCAAATACACGACTCCTCAAAGTCAAAATATACCTCGTTAATCTTATCCTCTAGACTACCTGAGAGAATTATTACATTTGTTTGTCTCACTTGTTGATAATCTTGATTATTTCTTATAATTTTATAAATTTCCTCCCTAATCAACTTATCATCACGAACATCACGAACATCAAAATCAGCCGTATTTCTACAAACCTCACTACATGTTGAGTAGAATGACTCCTCCAATGTAGTTGAGTCGATTTACATACAATGTGAGAACAGCTAGCACAACCGGGAAGGCAGCTAGAGTCATGATGGAAGGCGCTACATCTGCGCATGTGGAGGTCTGCCGATGGGATATGGATATTAGTTGGTACCAAGATCGGGTTGACCGTCACAAGTTTGAGGTCAATCTGAGTGTTACAGTTCCATTGTCAGACGAAATCTGTGTACAAAAACTCCACTTTACCATATTAATTTTTAACGCCCTTTCCAGTTCTCACAACAGATTTGTTTTTGCTCCACATCCAATTTTTTCATCCAATGTTTTAATCATTTAATCCGAAACAAACACAGATTGTTGTCAAAAATTGTATGTACGTACAAATCTGTAACAGAGTTAATGGATTGTCCCGCATGATTCATCTTATTCTGATCTTGCATTACCTTATCTGGGCCTGAGACAACGAATTGTGTTTTTTTATACTTGTTTTTGCCCATTCCATTTGACTCGTATTTCGTATGTATATTTTATGTTAGTTTGTGGTGTTATGTGTGCATGTACATACACCATTGACCGATTGAGGCCTTGAGTCTACTCTCTCTCTCTGCACTTGTCTACATTAAGTCGACTAATTTATTTGGACAGATCAGTTGGCTATGCGATTTTTCGCATAGCTTCATTTACATTACATTAGTCCGTATTTACGCCAGCTGAGCAGCCACATACGTAATTAAAAGATCAACCACCAACCAACTATGAATGCAGTAGAAAATCACAAAGCAAAAAAAGTAATCCCTTTGATATCGGGCAGTCCGTCGATGCCGTCCCTTGACACCTCGTTATGCTGAGGATTTAATGAGTGGTGGTTGAGTTAAAAAAAGGTATCTGTACTGGGTCTCCTGCGCGTCACAAGAAATACACTTTTCCTTTCGTTAATTAACATGAGTACTTATTAGCTCGTGTACTCCGTCGCCCATATGTAGAACTGGCTAAAAAAATATTTTTTAATGAATGAAATGAATGGGTAAGCTAAAATATTAAACCTGAATTTATATATTTTACGTTCCCCCCTATCGTTGACAGGAAGAATGTCAATTATATTCTGTACTATGTAGCTCCTGTTGATCTTTTGATGTGTATGAATTTATGGGGCGGTCTATGTTGCAGTCTATGTTTATAGTACATAATTATTTCCACAGACCTGATCACATAGGAGAAGGTTAAGGTGAAACTCATGCAGGTCATTCTCATTGGGTTAGAGGAATCGTCGCAACGCAAAATATTTTGCGAAAACGCAAAATATTGTATATAAGCATACTTGGCCGGCTGGAGAAAACCTGGATAATAATGTAATTAATTAATTTTGTAAATTCTAAAATTTTATAAACGCATTCTATTTATATTTACATAATTTTATTTCCCAGTTGTTGTACTAGGACTCATCCTGGCTCTACTCCGCCACTCACTTCGTCGTTTCCTTGGGTGGCTCGTTCGCCGCTTGCCCAACCTGGGCCTTCGGCATAATTTTTTTGTTCCCCTCTTGGAGGACATCCAAGCCGAATTGGAAGGTAAATAAATAATAAATTCAATATTTTATTTCATAAATTGCACCAAGAGCATGCACAATACAAAACAACAATTCCCCGGTTTCAATGCCGCAGGCCACCAAATGTATCAAAATACATTTGGTGGCCTCTGGAGGGTACTCAGGTCATCACAGGCAGCTGAAACTTGGGTCAAATTCTTAGGTTTAACTTGCTTTTGTAATGGCACCTCACTTGACTAAGGTCATTTCGTGACCGGAATTTAATCAATTTAGCCACTGCTTATGCGGGCAGCCATTGAGAAGCGGCTGCATAGAGGTTAACATTGTTCCACGAACTCACTTCCTAACCCAGTTGGAGTGGGTTTCCTGTAATTGAGAACTGGGTTTGGGGTTCGGGTTCCAAAAAAGAAAACTATGGTTCGGGTTCGGGTTTCGGTTCATTTAATTTTTCAGGGTTTGGTTTGGTTCGGTTGGGTGGGGTTTCATTTCATTGTTGCACAGAAAGCAGGCTTCAAGTACTTCTTGTTGCTGGTCCATAGATCCGCCACTTCTTGTAATCTGAACCAGAGAAGAAATAATTAGGAATGGTCCTCCGAACCGACTTCATATTCTTTCGAACTGACTGCATGGTCCTTCGAACCGACTTCATGGTCCTTCGATGAATGTTGTGTTGAATGCTTGCCTGTACCTCTCCACACCAGACGACAGACGTTTCTTTCATACCATAATTCTATGTGATGCAACGGCGTTCGAACGGGCTTTTACAGTGGACAGTGTACACCGGCATCATGTTGTCTCAAACCAACCCTTCCAATGTATTCAACTAAAACGAGGAGCGTTGAATGATACTACAGCATTATGGGATTATTCAGTTTATGTTCATCAGACCATTTTGTTTGAAGAATTTTACGCCATTAATTTCAACAGTAAAAGCGAATGGCTATGGAGAAACAATCCACAAGCCCTCGAATCGAATCGGCGTTATGTAAAAGACACGGACGACATGCCATTTCTCTACAAAATGTCCGTGAAGAAAATGAAAGAAAGGAAGAAGACGAGGCTAATGCCCTTGAGATGTGGTGGTTGACCAAAAAATGGATTATTCTGCACCATAGAATTCGGTGGGCTCTGGAAGATACGTGTGAGAAAAATTTTCCCCATAAAAACCAGAGATATGGCTGTTCAGACTGAAACCAACGTCACTGTGTTGGAACACGGAGTCCTTCTAACCCCGATTACATCTGAGTTTGAGGAGTGATTCAAGTAAGTAAAAATTCAGTAAATACACAATAAAGGCCAAAATTAAATATACAGTAAGGCCATCGCCCGTGGACTAAAGAATTAATGTTGTAAATTTCTTTTTCCGTAGCAAAATGAAAATACATCTCGTCCACGTACCATTTCTCGAGTCGGGTGTACAGTAGTTCTGACCAGGGTGCATCAGATAATTATCAAGTGATAATGATAAGTGATAATTATCTGATAATTATCAACAAAAAAATGAGTAGATAATTATCATTTTATCAAAAAATCAAAATTATCATAATTATCAAGATAATTATTTTGATAATTACCAAGATAATTATCACATGCGCGGATGGGCGCGCATAGAGTTTTGTGGAGTGGGAATAGAGGAGGAAGTGTTCAAAAATACAAAGAAATAAAACGATTTCCAATTGTTGCTTATTTTGAGTTGGGAATACGCATTTCTTCAGTTCACAATTCACAATCACATTTATTAGCATAAATTATGCCACCAAAGAAGGATCCAATTTGGGAATATTTTCATTGCGAATCCAAAGTTGGAAATACAGGGTTGTGGGCAGTATGCAAAAAATACAAGAAACAAATGCAAGGAATCTTTGGCCGTCTAAGAAGTCATCACGAAAAATGTACTTCCGAAAATTGTGAGGATGACGTAGTATTGGTCATTGCTGAAGTACCAACAGTGGCAGCGAATACGAAGAGTAATCCATCAGTAAAGAGACTTGGTAAGATCAAAATGATATCAAAATTTTTTTTAATGTATCGTAAATCGCAAACAGGCATTACAAATCTTGTGCCGCGGAGCAATTGTTCCAATTTCTTCATTAGCCATGGAGAAATTAAAATGAAAGTGGTGAAAAAACGTGACCAATGACATCTACTGCCAGTAATAAAATGCAGATTTTAATTATTATATCATACATTATTATATTATATTGCTTCTCAATTCAGGTGAACATCAACATGCAGATTTTGCTCAACCCAAAAAGATGAAAACCTTTCTGGACTCTGCTCCGATCAGAACAAGTCCTGAGTATGCTGATAAGATTTCCAAGCAAATAGCAAGAAAATATTACGCCACAAATACACCTTTTCGACATGTTGAACACAAAGAATCTCAGAGAGAATACGACTTGCTCCGACCTGGATTTAAGCCACCGTCTGCTCGACAACTTAGTGGAAAACTACTCGAAGAAGTGCACGATGATATGCAAAAAGAATGTTGCGAACTTCTAGAGAATCAAACTGTGTCTATGTCACTCGACGGCTGGTCAAATGTACACAACGATCCTATCGTGTCAGTTTCAATTACAACTGCGTCGGGTGACTCTATATTGGTAGATTCAGTTGACACTTCTGGAAATGCACATACGGCAGAGTATCTAACTGAACTTTCGCTTGAGATGATCCCCAAATGTGAGAAAAATATGCAGTCAAGATCAGGAGCTTTGTTACGGACAACACTTCAAATGTAAAGAAAATGAGGAGAAATCTTGAAAATAGTGATAACGTTGAGTTGATTCAGTACGGCTGTAGCGCACACTTTCTTAATTTGTTGGCCAAAGATGTCAAAATACCAGCTGTTGATACTCATGTTGTAAAAATCATAAAGTATTTTCGTGACACACATTTACCGGCTGCTTGGTACAAAGAGAAGAAAAGTTGGTTTTACCGGTAGTTGTACGATGGAACACCTTGAGTGATGCTATTAGATCATATTTAAAAAACTGGAACTGGAATTTTGCACCACTGAAAGAATAATAAAATTAAATAAAATTAAATTGATTGCACATAAATTAAATATTATCACAATTAATTTTTTCACGTAATGATATTCAATGACTTTTACCTGAGGTCAATGTCAAGGTCAATCCTTCATCCCCTTGTCCTTCCTTGTCATCATGAATTGTTGATTGACCTGGACGGTCACCAGATTTCCATTCTGAAGCGGTCACAGAGTGAATCAATTTTGCCATTCTCTCTGTATTATTTCTTCTCACTATTTTAGTAAGACTAATTACTATAATTACTACTGAATTCGAAATTGGAAAAAATATGGACTGGAATGTTCGTTGTGTTGATGTTGGAGAACGTATTTCAGTAAAACAAAATAATTCAAACACAACGTGAGGCTAGCGCTTATTCACGAGAGATACAGAGTCCATTCACAAGGTGGTGGTGGAGCGCGATATGAAGTACACGTATATACGTACCATGTCGAAATTCTGAAAATGACAAAAATTGTCAATGCTGACTTTGAATACCTATGTAATGTACCACTTACCACCGATGTTATTTTTCTCCAAAAAAAGTTTCTCCAAGAGTCCACTACAAATTCAGAGATTTACAAATAAGAAAAGACATTTGAATCAAATATTTTCACTGTAAATATGTCTCCGTTCTTTTGTACTTCTGTACAATCTAAATAACGTAAAATACCAAAAAGAAGTCAGGGTTTCTATTAAAATTTGTCACCTCAAGACCTGGCTAGTATTCGAGTACGGGGGTCCGGCTAGCTGCCAAAGCCGACACGGGCAATCTGACGAAATGCAATGATGTTGGTACAAACGTGCCTAGCTTAACCTCTTCCCTTGGAATCGGCCGACGCGGTCCCCTCTTGGCTCAAGATCTAAACCTACAAAATCATTTGTCTCACTTTGTATTCCAAAGAATCCCTGAACGTGTCGTTCATGCAAAAGGTGCCAGAGCTTTCGGGTACTTGGAGGTCACAAACCCAGACATTGCAAAATACACAGCCGCCAAGATTTTTTCTACTGTTGGGGAAAAGACAAAAACAGCCGTCAGATTTTCGACCGTGTCGGGTGTATTGGGATCAGCAGACAGTGTGAATGATCTCTGAGGATTTGCAGTCAAATTCTATTGTGTGCAGCAATTACTACACAACGCGTGGTAAATTTTGAGAGACAGCCGGAAAATCAACATTTGAATTTCGGAATAAAAAGTATCATTGATTGATATTTCATTAATTTTCCGGATCACCAATCACCAAAAGACGACTGAACTGGTGTGACGAAACAAGATTTTTTTGGAATCCATCAAGTTGGTTAGTCACAAAAATACTCAGTTTTTTCATGTAATAATTTGAACCAAGGAGGATAAACGGGGTCGGAGAATTAGTTACTTTAATTCTAAAACAAAAGAACTGGTTTAGCCTCCTTAATCGATCACTAATTTGGATCTTCGATAGTCTCTTGTGTTTAATTAAAATGTCATTTATTTCTACATTTTATTTTCTTTGTAGGTCACTCATTCAGTCAATACAAATTATTGGACGTAATATATACTGGATCCACAAAAGATGGAAAATGTGTTAGCTATGAAAGCTGGAATTCCGAATGACCCAAGGATTTTGGCCCAATACACAGACAAGGCCTTCCTTTTATTTGAACTGGAATCTACTATGAATGAAGTCAGCAATGCGATGTCTGCTCAAAAAGCGACAACCCCCAACATTGCACAAACGACATCTCTCGGGCTTCGGTCTTCAATCCCTGTCGAACTGACCTCAGCCAATCGAGTGGACATTTCGACCTTAGTCGAAAATGTTGACAAAGTTCTGGAGGGGAAATATTTCTTGTGTCGTACACTAGCCCCACCCTTCAAAATGTCTTCCATCATGACAGTCGTTGAAGATCCGAAAGGTCATCAAGGAATTCGAGTTGCTGTCTACAATTATTCCAATTCAGACAGACAGAATACCGATGCTCTTCTTCAGGATTTACCTGTGGCCCAAATCTTGGTTATCAATAATCCTTTGTTCAAATCTACACCAGATGGGGGATTTGGACCAGAATGTGATAACCCAGCAGATGTTTTGGTAATGTCTGATTCAGCTTGGCAAGAATTGTTCCCAGGGGTCAAGTGGGAGGGTGAAATCCCAGAAAAATGGCAACAATTCATTTAATCTGCACCAAAAACCCCAATTGAATGGAGAAGGCAAGGAGACAAAGAATTTGCACTGCGGAAGTATGAAAAAGCTCTTCAAAGTTATACAACAGGAATTAATTTGATGGAGGGCGCTGAGACCGACACGAAAGCAGTTTATTTAAAATTCGATTGCTTCCAATCTGCATTGGAAGACGTGAACAAGTTGTTGGAAATGCACCCAAATCACGTCTATGGATTGTACCGGAAAGGAGAGGCTCTCTTGGGGTTACAACGTGTCGAAGAAGCAATTCAATTTCTGAACGTCGTTCGAATTTCGAAGAATTTCAATTCAGAAAATCAAAAATTGTTCACAGAATTATTAGAATTGGCTCAAAGTATGCTCAAGCAACAAAAGACTGGAGAATACGACATGTTGAAATTGTTCAAAGACGATACCCTTCGACACAATGATTGTGGAGACTTTGTGGGGCCAGTCAAAGTTGAAAAAATTCACGGAAAAGGCCGTGGGCTTGTGGCAACTGAAGATATCGAACCAGGTCAACTTATTTCAGCCACCAAGCTTTCTGTGTAATTTTACCGGAACATCAGGGTCAAGGTGATGAGGAAGAAGTTGAATCTACCCTTAATCTTACGACTGATTCAATTAGTACTTCGTCTCACCAAAAATTAGTACAAGAAATTGCTCTAAAATTGACACTGGAACCAAATCTTTGTCCTGAGTTTTATCAATTGTATGCTGGACCTGATATTCCACTGTACGATGATGGCGATGACCACGTGGTAGACATGAAAAGAATTGACAGCATTTGTACTCTGAATGGATTTGCCGGCGATGTACCAGGAAAGACAAAAGGTATTTGGATTTTTCCATCATTCTTCAATCACAGTTGTTGGGATTGCAATACCAGCTGGATGACCTTTGGTGACATGTTGTTGGTGAGAGCATTCAAGAAAATATCACAAGGGGAAGAATTATTGATTCCTTACATGCCTCCGACTCAATTATATAAAAGCCGTGAATCAAAAATGAAATTTTATGGATTCGTTTGTAAATCTCGACTTTGTAAAGTTGATCGAGATGTTTCGGTGGTAGGCCGGAAGAGGGCAGAATTATTGAAGAAAATTGACAAATGCTCCCAAAGCATAGACGAAAATGAGCCCGAACAAGACAATTTAGATTTTATGATGTCGTGTGTCCAAAATATCTGGGATTTGGACAAAAACAGTCAAAATCCGTATTTCAAAATAAACCCTTCCTTGGCGTATCCATTGCTTCAGTTGGCCCAATATTATTACAACAATACCAAGAGCCAAGATATAGAAAAGGCTGCCAATGTGTTGACCATGTGTTATGAACTCACTCTTGACTCACCATTGCAAGAGTGGACAATTCAAAGTAGTGCCAATTTAATTGAGGTTCACTTACGCATTGGAAATGAGGAAGACGTGAAGAATTGGAAGGATGCGCTCAAGAGAGCAGTAATGATATCCTATGGAACTGTGGATGTGGTCAAAGTAATCGTCGAAGACAGATTCGGAATGTGATAGACGGTGACTCTATTTTGATTAGCAATTATCGACATCAGTTTACCATCATGCATTTACGTTTTGTCATGAACTGTTCAGTAGAGTCTTTAGTTTTAAAATAGTTCAACTTACACCGTATTTATACAATGATTCTAAATTTCTGATAGTCCGCTAGTAACGCTCGAGTTAGCACAGCGTGTTATTGATATTAACAAAGGATGAATTATCCTGCATTTAAGAATACATTTACTAAATTATTAACAATTTCTGGTTACATCTCATTTAATGAATATTGAAAAAGAATCTATGGATTTGATTGATAAAATTTGCCTTATTTCTTATTCGTATTGTTAGATATTTATTTAGCTCGACTCAAATATGAAATAAATGATAGTTTGCCATATATTGAGACGACTAATTGATTTATTAGAATATTAGAGTATAATTTATGTAATAATATAAAATTTTGCAATTATGGCTTGTAAACACTACACATATTTCCAAACACTTTCTGAACTTTGGTTGATACATTTTATTTTCAAAGAGATTAATAACAGTTTATATCATGCTATACGTACTTGTTCGTCTATTGTTCTTTTTTTGGTCAGTGGCTGGTTAATCGACAATCCTTAGAGATTCTGTCGATCTGACTTACCCCTTGAGTGCAGCTACACTCAACAACTTCCCCCTGTATAAGACGATTGCGTCCACGCGAAGTAGCCCCTCACTCTCATCGATTCAGGAGAAAACAGGGAAAGCGAACGAGAAGAGACGAATATTGTTGAATTCTAGCCGCCATTGGGAAAAGGATACTCATATTGTGAAATGTAAGACTCAGAAACGAGTAAGCTCTACTCTACTAGCATTGAATATGAATCATTACCAGAGGGGTGACATTTTAAATCAAAATCGATTTAGTTGTTTCTCGGCTTCCAAGAGCTGTCTTGCTCAGAAGCACAGGACAAAGTAGGAATGTATGTAAGTATAAGGAAAATAATAACTAATCTCGACTTTGTCTAATCCAGTCTTCCGTGGTTTTGCAAAGGTCATTAATGATATTTGTAAAAGGCTTTTGAGGGACTTAAATTTTGTTTGTAGAATCCTTCGAGTTGAAAAGGACGAATGTGTGTGGAGTCTGTGGAGTGTGTTGGGTACTCTCTTTTTAGCTTCGGGTAAGTGGAATTCACGGAATTCAGCCCATTCTGCCAGAATTGACTCGACTTCTCGCTGCAATTTTGAACATGTACTCACCACATTTACAAACGGACAAGCCAGAACACGCAGCTATGATCCAGACAGTACGGGACCTTGTAGTAGTGCAAATGTAATGTCAAAATGTATCATGACATAAATCCCAGTATCTTTGTCATGGTAAATCCACCATGACAAAGGTCCTGGGATTTATGTCATGGTACATTTTGACATTTTAAAAAAGGTCAACGGTTGACCCCAATGCCAATTTTTATGAAATTTTTGTAAAACACAACTCAATTAAGTGTATAAAAATTAAAAAAAAATATAAAGTAAAGTTAATATTTCTCTAACTCCGTATACCTGAGTAACAGGAGTGGAGAGAGTTGATGAGTTCAAGTGTACATGTCCCTGTGTCTCTAGTTCTGCGTAAGTCAGTTCTACCGAGTTATACAAATGTCAACTTTTTTTAAACTTTATATTTTTTTTAAATTTTTATACACTTAATTGAGTTGTGTTTTACAAAAATTCACAAAAAAATTGTATTGGGGTCAAAGGTTGACCCCAATACCATTTTTTATAAAAAAAATTTCGAATTGAAGTTAATTGAAAAAAATATATACATTTTTTAAGTTAACGTGAACACCCATCACGTCAGTAGTAACTTGTATTTATTTACAAAATGAAATACTTGGGTTAAAGGTTTATTAATTCATTTATATGATTTTTATAATTTATTTGTCTAGTGAATTAATTAACATAGTAATATTAGTATACATTTAAATGCACTTGAGCTCCTCAAATAGCGTGTCCCTGGCTATCGCGAATCAAGTTGTAGAGTCTGATCACCATGTTCTCGTTAATACATGCAATTCGAAGAACTTGTCCTCTAACCCGAGGCTAATCACATTATTTTGTCGCTGTACATCCGATGTACATGTTAATCGGATTCTCACTTGGAATGGTTGACTGTTGTGATCGGTTCCAATAAGAACCAATCCGTCCATTTGAATGTGGTATTGTGCATGTCCGATTTCCACATTATCTTGGAGTATAACTCCGATGATTGGGAGAAAGTGGTTCTGAAATTATGAAACCATTCAAATTAGAACATTTGAACAGAAAACTACCGATAACTTTCAAACCGTACAAAGGATATGGCGGCGGAAGGCTGGCCCAATCCCCCTCCGTTGGAATGACTCCAGATTTGGCACAGAGATAGTCCACGACTCCCTGAACAATGTTTGTATGGACGTCTAAGCC
>JAQIXO010001451.1:0-12367 GCA_034700305.1 Protaphorura armata | reverse complement strand
AGGGTTCGCTGAAGGATTTGTCTGAAGAAGTCTCTTTTTTGTGTATAAACCTTAGAATCCACGTAATTGTAAAAAAATCCAGAGAAGGGCGTACCCATTCATTTCCTACCTTTCTCACAATGTACTTTTTTTTACGTTTTTACGGATCACTTTTCATTTCCGTTTAGTTTCCCTTTCGTGTCCGTTTCGCTTTTGTGTTTTTTTTTAAAACCGTTTCCATTTCGTTTCCATTTCCACACAGACCCGGAACGAATCAATCCGGTATGATCTGTATGCAGATCAGTGATTATAATACTTATTGACAAACAAGAGAATACATTATACAATACACATGAGAGGGAAAATACTGTAATTTCCTTGGAACTGGGGCCACTTGCAAAATGTGCGTGCCCGCATTCCTCCATTCAAAAGAGCGCGGAATGGACTCACGTTCGAATCATTAAAATTTTTACATTACGTTTCAATTCGATCCGTCTCCGTTCCGTGTGCAATTCTTTTGAACACCAAATTTATTAATTTGACAGTTGACAGTGACAATCTAGAGGTTTTTGAAATCACTAATTGTACAAAAGATAAAGATTGTTAAATTGATTGGGAACGTCTCGTATTAGTGGACAAGACCGACCGAAATAGCCAAAGTGCCCCTTACGACTTACGACATTAGACATGATGAAAACGTGGGATGAAGACTTGAGTGTCAAGTATCGTGCCCTTGAGGAAGAAAATAAATCTTTGAAATTGAGAATTTTCACTCTGACTCGGGAACTGGAACTGGAGAGAATGTCAAATAGAATGACCTCGGTCAATGGTGAAACTGAAGTGGATGAGGTGAGGAGGTTTGAATTGAATTTAATTTAAACTTTTATAATAATAATTATTAAACACACGAGAAATATAATGAATGTTGTGTTAAGTCATAAGCAAGGAGAAGTTAAAGTAGTTCAGTAGAAATAAATACCAAATCTGTTAATAGTTCTCATGGATTTTAATCTCAAGTTTTGATTCCCTTTAATTTGGTTTTGTTTTTAGGGGAACCGGAGCCCGGCTGATGTGAACATGAATAACGGACAACAAATTCCAAGAGCAACCACTAGCACTGGCAGTGTATGTCGGAGAGGGGAAGTGAGTCATGGTTTCCTAATCATTCATCATTACGTTACCACTCAACCATGCCAAAATTAGTATTATTAGTTTTTTAAATTTTGGATCTCACTAACGCTATGTTTATGGTCGTGACGGCAATTTTTGCTTTCACTTTACTTTTACCTCTACATTAAAATAATTTCGAAGAGAAAATTAAATTTAAATTTACAGTTATCGCGGCAAAAATTTTTTGTTTTCCCTTTTTTCAATTTCACTTTACTTCAAAAGTTGACCGCGGTTCAACTTTCAAAAAGCAAAGAAAAGCAAAGTAAAATATTTTACTTCCGACCATAAACTCCCCTGCGGTAAAGGTAAAAAGCAAAAAGCAAAACGAAAGCAACGCCAAATTTTGCTTTTGGACTATTAATGGGTCAAAACGATTTTGCTTCCAAAATTTTGTCGAAAAGTGAAAATTTATGAAGTAAAGTGACGACCATAAACATAGCGTAACAGGAGGTTGAGACAAATGAGACAAGGTCAGTACATTCAAGTGAAAGTCCACCCAGAAAAATATTGAGGCGAGTTGTGTCAGAGTCCGACTCTCATACAAAAATATCCCGTTTCTATTCTATTGTTCATATTGAAACGAACAACAATGTATTTTATATTATTTATTCGAATTCACATTATTTCGGCTACTTCTAACTGGGAGTCAAATCATCATCATTGTAGAGTCTGTAGACAAAATATTAATTGTTTGCAGACACCTGAGAAGAGTAGAATGTTTGGTTCAGTCTTGTCTATGTCATCTGAAGGTACAGATTCTCGATTCGACCAGATTCAAGTGAAGGAAGAACCTGTTGATGAATTTACACTAAACAGCCTTCAATCTGAAACGCCATCTATGGACGAGGACAGTGAGATTGATATCAAAGAAGAGGACGTGGGTTACGGACAATCCAAATCCAAACAAGATTGTAAAAATTCTACCCACAACCCGATTCTCGTTGACCCTCTTAGCACTGACCAATCATCAGACATTATTAAACATGAAATCGATAGAAGCATCCAAAGAATGTTCCGTTCAGCGGACATGGTCTCTAACATTGAGTCAGTCTCAGGGGATTTTGGCACTGACTCGGAACTTAATCGTAGCTCTTCATTTCATTTGGCAAAAGAATTAATCTGTCCTAAATTGGTTAAACCACTACCACAAGTAACAAGGCCAGTACTACGTGGACAAAAGAAAAAGCAGCCTCATTTGACGACTCGACCTGCCGAGAAAATTCAGTGTGAAAAATGTTCTTCAGCATTCGACACTCAATACAAACTAATGAAACACAACGAGTCTGGTAAATGCAAGGCTCCTTTTAACTGTTTTAATTGTGGAAAGAGTTTTGCAACAGAGAGGGTTTTTACTAATCACTTGAAAACTCACACTGAGGAAAAGAAGAAGCAGTCCACGTCAATTCGGATTGACAAAGAATTACGAGCTAATCGAAAAAGGAGTTTGACTCTAGATAATGAAGAGGTAATTCTCAATTCTCACTATTTGTAAGGAGAAACACTAATCCACATGTGAAAGGAATTAAGGAATCACTTACTTCCATGGAATACAACAATAAAAACATTATCATCTAGCGAAATTAACTATTAATTAATTTTTTAGGGGATGCCACTAGGTCGACCCAAGAAGCAAAGGAAGGTTGTTGAACCTGAGACCATAGTCTGCAATGATGTGGCAATGCCACTTGTAGGAGAAATGAGAGACCCTCCGTGTCCAGTTGAAAGGAATCCACTCAAAGAAGAAAAGGTAACGGTTGTTGAAATTCATATTTAATTTTTAGAGAGTTGCTCTATTACACTAGGTTTCAATTATATTTTAAATTATTAAATTATTATTTATTTTTAATTCAGATTCTGGGGATAATTTTATCAAATCTTGGGAAACACGACTTGCTCAATGCCAGATTGGTTTCTCGTGCTTGGAATGATGAAAGTTTGAAAGTACTTCGGATGTCCAACTTCACTCAAAGGCTGAGACTGAAGAAGATAAAGGAGTACATACGTTTTATGACATCCATTGAATCACGTGCATTCATCATTCCCTTCCATTTGGACTTTTGTATTAACTTGTCTTCCTTGAAATTGGCGAATCGATATCGACATCTATCCCGCGTTGAGTCTCTCTGTAAAACTTTTGGTTCACAGTGTGTTTCAACATTGACGTTAACTTCTTTTTACACAAAGTGGACTGAAGAGAATTTCAAGGAGATCGGTCTGATTGAATGTCTTTCATTATTTTCTCCAGGATTAAAAACCTTGGATTTGAAATATTTCCATGTTGGATTTGATTTTCTAAAAAATCAAATGATAACATTTCCAAATTTGAAAAAAATTACTTGTAATACACTTGACATTTCATTGGGAAAAACACGACCAGCAGCCCTAGCCTACATTTCGATAATTGAGAGCAGTCCAGATTTAGAAGATTTGACCCTCACCCACCCTTGTGACTTGGAGTCTTGGCCCCTAAAATTCAATCAACTCAAGTCTTTGTCCCTTCACACAATGTACAATCCCAAAACTATTTTGGACAAAATTGTTTCCAGTTTTGGACCACCTGTGTTACGAGAGTTGAGCTTAGGCTTCAACTGCTGGAAGTTACTGAGTCTTGAGGATGAAATTGTTGTGCAGGCTATTCTCATGTTAGTTTCAACCACATTAAAATCATTAACATTACGCGATTTTGCCCTAAGCACTGGATTACCGACATTCCCTAAACTACCACATTTGGAACACCTTGGACTGCAACCGGTATACGATATTGGTATGTTTTTTATATGTAAAAATTGAAACAAATTCCAGCGCCATGTTGTATATTAATTTATTTAATTACATTTGTAGGCAACACAACGCGGCTGGAGCTGGAGGCTAATTACATGGATATCAGTCACGAGAAATTTCAATCCTTGAAGTCCATGGAACTCCCGATCGGATTCATTTTCACACCCTCGTCTGTTCAATCCATAGGCTACGAGGACGTCAGAACTGAATTCCCAGATGTGACTAGATTAATCCTGAGAGTGAATAACAGAGACGGACCTGAGGATGTGAATGAATCACTGGAACATTTACAACAAATATTTCCAGCTCCATCAAAACTTTGTTTGGTCAATGTTGGGGGAAATTATTTTGTGAAATATGT
Source organism: Protaphorura armata (assembly GCA_034700305.1). NCBI lineage: Eukaryota > Metazoa > Arthropoda > Collembola > Poduromorpha > Onychiuridae > Protaphorura > Protaphorura armata. The sequence continues at coordinate 8,076 of JAQIXO010001451.1, read as the reverse complement.
GTTGTATCGAATTAGGAAATCAAATTGGTCCAAAAATATTCAACAGATTGAAATGATTGGATTTCATGAGTGGGATTTGGATCGATTGAAGTTTAGTCCACGAGTTGATGTAGAAGGATGGTATTTTATGATGGAAGAGTCATTGAAAATTGATCTCCAAAATAGTATGAAGAGAATGCTAGAAGAGTTTAAGGAGATTGTCGGCACTCCTGATTCTATTATTTTAAGAAGGGTGAATCATTCGGTCTGTCAAAATAATAAGTAAAAGTATATGACGTGGGATTTTATGGACTTCTCTAATACAATGCTTTTGTCTTGTGCACACAAAGTGTACCAGATTTAAAAAACAAAAGCGGATTGTTTGTACATACTACACATTTGATACCATCAACTCTTTTTGTCCAACTCGTTCGCTCAATTTCTATCTTTATAAAAACTCAATACATTGTTGTATTTGTATACAAATAGACGGAGTTTGTCGTCTTTTATGTATATACATCAGCCACAGATTCAACAAAGCTTATTTTGTTACTGACTTCCTATTTTCTGTTTATTGGACGATTATATGTGTCAAATATACATTATGTAACACATGTAACATTTTAATTTTTGAATTATACAAAACATAGCAATTAAGTGACATACAGGCCCTAATCATATTAATTTCTTTCTCTTAAAATAATTTCAAAAATAATTGTATTATTCCAGAGTATGATATCCGCAAGTGTTGTCATCTCAAGTTAATTATTATATTTTGCATAGTGTAACACGATGTGTTGTTATTTTGTTATTATTACTACACTTCCCATCCTAATCCGAGTTATAATTTACCCATAACTTCTGTGACTTCTGACATCAATTTCATACTTTGGTTGCCCTCGCCGAATAAAATATTAATTCGATGAATTCGGAAGATTAATTAATCCCATTAACACATTATTGTCCTGTCCTGTCGTTATTTCAAGTCGAGCTAGTTATTTCAAGCCCGTCTTTCTCTTAAAATGCCAAATGCGTTTAGTGAGCATAATACTGCATAGAAACTCTGTTGTTGCCCAGGTTGTTGCCATCAATCGCATGCATGGATAGTAATTCCACTGGACCAATTTTGCCAAGAATAGTTCAGTGGATTATCTTTGAGACTTTTGAATATTCTATTCAATTCTTGTAAATTATTTGATGGGACTTTTTCATTAATTAATTAATTATTAAAATTGAATTTATTTGCAGCTGGCAGCTACTAATTTGCTTTTACATTGACAAGGGCAATGCAATCAGGGTCTACAGGTTCAGCGTCATCACCTCTGGATTTTCTTCCGTGGCACAACGACAAATATGTATTGTAATTTGTAATTTTATTGTAATGCTTTATTTTAACCCATGTATGCGAGAATATTTCAAATATTTCGGAGTACAGTACAAGGTGAATCATACCAGAGAATGTGTTATTTGTGCAGAACATCAGTATTAGGGATGAACAAAGTTGTTAAAAATTGGATGGACACTTGGAATGTAAGGGAATCATGTGCACATGTCGGTTGTCATTTGTAATGTTATCTGATCTCTAGTTTTTGTCCCTTGTGGGGATATGCGAGATTCTGCCTCGAACATCACACTTGTTTGGAATTATTTTGTCCGTACATAGGCGCCAACATTGAACTTGTACAAAAGAAATTGAAAGGAATTTCCACGTTTTATTTCAACTCAATCGTTGAACATTAGAAAAAATTTAAAAATAAATACTGAAAACTGAACTATTAATTTCAAAGTTTGAACTCATATTTCCAATTGACTCTTAATTAATTAGTTAATGAAATTGGGAGACTAGAATGGAGTCCATATCGGAGCAATTCAAGAGATGGTCTGAAGATTTTGTCAAAAGAATTCAGACTCTTGAAGAAGAAAATAAAAATCTCAAATTGAAAATCTTGGAACTTGAGACAAATGAGACCACTAGAAATAATATCTGTGTTGAAGGTCAAGATGCACAGGTAAGGATTGAGTATTAAATCTTTTGTCTTTGTAAACCAATATTGTTTATTTTTGTTAGTCTGGAGGAATCGAACCCTTGACACAAATTAAAAAAAATAGTTTGTGGTTCAATATAAACACATTCAATGACAGTAGAATAAATTTTTTTATGGGATTTAATTTTTCATCATTGTACAGACATGTTAATTATTTCCAGACATCTGAGAAGAGTAGAATGTTTGGTCCAGTCTTGTCTAGTATGTCATCTGAAGGTGCGAATTCTCTATTAGACGAAATTCATGTGAAGGAAGAAGCTCTTGATGAATTTACGCGAAACAACATTCAAACTGAAACACCATCTCTGGATAATGACATTAAGATTGACATTAAAGAAGAGGAAGTGGGTTACGGACAATCCAAATCTAAACAAGATTATGATAATTCCATCCATAATCCCATTCCCGTTGACCCTCTCAGCACTGACCAATCATCAGACAATCCTATCAAACATGAAATCGATAGAAGCATTCAAAGAATGTTCCACTTACCGGATAAAGTCTCGAACATTGAGTCAGTCTCAGGAAATTGTGGCACTGACTCTGAACTTAATCGAATCTCATCGTCTTATTTGACAAAAAAAGTCATCTGTCCTAAACCGGTTACACCACTACCTGAAGTATCCTGTCCGGGATTACGTGGACAAAATAAAAAGCAGTCTCATTTGACAACTCGACCTGCCAATAAAATTCAGTGTGACAATTGTTCTTCAGCATTCGACACTCGATACAAGCTGATGAAACACAACGAGTCTGGTAAATGCAAGGCCCCCTTTAATTGCCCTAATTGTTGGAAGAGTTTCGGAACAGAAAGGGTTTTTACTAATCACTTGAAAACCCACACTGGGGAGAAGAAGAAGCAGTCCACTTCAGTTCGGAGTGATAAGGAATTACGAGCCAATCGAAAGCGGAGTTTGACTCTGGAAAATGGAAATGTAATTCTCAATTGTCACTATGCGTAAAGAGGAAATTCAATCCAGATGGGAAAATAATCGCTCACTTCAATTGAACAAAACAATAATTTTAATGTGTTTTAATTTCAGGTGAACTCAGGAAGACTAGCCAAGAAGGAACGGAAAATTGGAGCTGTGACCGAAGTGTGCAATGATAAGAATATGGCAGGAGTAGGAGAAGTAATGGACCATCCGTATGTGGTTGAAATTGTGGAAAGGAATCCACTCAAAATAGAAAAGGTAATGGGGCTCTTCTGTTCACCTAATTCTAACCAATTTATTATTGGTTAGAACCAATCCCATATTCACTATTCAACAACTAAATGAATTAACTAAACCTAATTAATATTACTATTACTCCTCCAATAATTGAAATTGTTGATGAGATTGAATTTTGTGTTTCGGAATTAAGTTCCCTGTTCTCAAATATCTGAACCACAGATTATATCTTTTTCCTAACAAACCACTAATGTAAATGTTAATTATTTCCATGCCCTTGAAATGGCCGGGACAGGCCGCGTTAGAGGTCTAGAATGATTGACTCACATTCAAACAATTACATTTTAAAAAACTTATTTATTATTTTTTTAATTCAGATTCTGGGGATAATTTTATCAAATCTTGGAAAGCATGATTTGCTCAATGCCAGGATGGTTTCTCGAGCTTGGAATGATGAAAGTTTGAAAGTGCTACGGAACTCTAAATTCACTCAAAACCTGGGAGAGTGGGAATTGGAACGATACATTCTTTTTGCCAAGCGCAATAATCCTCATCAATTCATTCTTCCCTTCCATTTGGATTTCCGTATTCGATCCGCTCCCATGTATTGGGCTCGGTATAGGCGAATTCTAGCATCACATGTTGACTCTCTCTGCCAAGTGTTTGGTCCACATTGTGTTTCAACATTGACATTAACTTCGGATGACACAGATTGGACTGATGAGAATATGAATCAGATAGGCCTTATCAAATGTCTTGCAAAAACTTCTCCAGGATTAAAAACATTGGATTTGACAAGATTCGATCTCAAAATTGATTTTCTAAAAGGTGAAATGATATCCTTTCCAAAATTGAAAAAATTGATTTGCAATACGAGTAAATGTCAATCCGGAATAAGAAGACCAGGTCTCCGGTCGTACATCTTTATAATTCAAAACAGTCCAAAGTTAGAAGATTTGACTCTGACCGACACATGCGACTTGGACTCTTGGCCTCTAAAATTCAATCAACTCAAGTCATTGTCCCTTTATGAAGTGTTGAAACCACAGACTATTTTGGATAAAATTCTCTCCTCTTCTGGACCACCAGTGTTACGAGAGTTGAGCATCGGTTACGACGAGTCATGGAGTGCTGAGAATAAGACTCTTGTGTACAATATTCTCAAGGCCGTCTCATCCACTTTAAAATCATTAAAATTCCGGGGATATTGGTTTGTCTTAAGCACTGGAAATCCGAGATTCCCAAAACTCCCACATTTGGAACACCTTGGACTAGAATACAATCGTGGTACGTTTTTAAAGTTAAAAATACACTCATTAATTGACATAGCCGAGGCTGAATCAAACATCAATGTTTTTTGCGAGTTGCTTCCCATTTGATTTGGGCTAGGGATTTACATATTAACTGTGCAGTTAGTTACCCTAGTAGTTGAAAAATCAAGTGGAGGAAAACCATTTTATTACACCTGTACCACTCCGCCACAGTAGACTATAAAGTCTCTATGCATATTATACGAATTATTTTCAATTACTTATTGTTAGTATGTCGCAAGTCACGATTATGAATTCATGTGTGTAATTGAAAACACTTGGATTACGAATTGCCACCAAGAATTGCTCAAGTATCCTAGCATATTTGACACGTGGAAGTTATAGACAAGAACACTCAACTTACCATAATGTCAAGTGGAGAGTGAAAATCCATGGGAGAACGAAACATATTTAGTGCCGTGTTGTTGTTGTACATTGAATTATTTAATTAATTTTACAGGCAGTACATGTCCACTAGACGCTGAAAACATTGACATCAGTCAGGTGAAATTTCCATCTTTGAAGTCCATTGAACTCCCAATCGGATTTATTTCTGTACCTTCACCTGTTCAATCCGAATCCGAAGAGGACGACGACGATGTCAGAGTTGAATTTCCAAACTTGATTCAATTAATCCTGAGAGTGAGTGACGCCGGACTTGAGACCTTGAATGAACCATTAAAGCATTTACAACAAATATTTCCAACTCCATCAAAACTTAGTTTGGTCAATGTTGGAGGAAATGATATTGTGAAATATGTGTTGTATCGTATTTTGAAATCAAATTGGTCCAGAAGTATTCAAGAGATGCAAATGATTGGATTTAGTCAAGATGATTTGAGAGGAATTTTGAATCGATTGGATTTCAATCCCTGGCCATGTGATGACTTAAGAAAATGGACAATGAAAGAGACTTTGAAAACCAAAGTTAAAAATAGTCTGAAGAGAATGCGAGTGGAGTTTGAGGAGACTGTTGGCTTTGGCCCTCCTGGTTCTATTAATTTGAGAAGGACAAATCAGTATGACTGTCAAATTAAAAAGTAAGTAGTTGTACGTACATGCATAATTTTTATATAAAGTACTTTTGCTGTTAGTATAGTAGTATAGACACGGCCTTAAGCCAAATCAGAAATCCCTTATTTTAGTGAATCAGGTAAATGGGCAACATCAATTTGGCCCCATGATCCCAGTTATTCTCAACTCTAATTATTTAAAATCATTCATTGAAATGTATTACATTCTTTTAATTTGTTATTGTTTTTTCATATAATTAAAATACGGAAGCTCTCACTCATTGGCTATCAATGACATCAAATATTTTTCTTTACCAACTCGTAACTCGTCCATTCAATTCTATTTCTATCTACATAAGTATCATAGTGTAAAATAAACAATAAGACGAATGTTATTACTACAGACAGTTGCTAGGCTTATATTGTACACAAATGGATGGAGTTTGTCGTCCTTTCTTGTATTTAATTTATTTAACCACATGCCCGTTTTGTAAATCTTTTGTTGGCTTGTCTACTGTGTCTTACGGCAACCTTCGATATTCGATTGGAAGGCAGTGTTCATTAAAAATAAAATTTCTTTATTGATATATAATTTATAAATCTGTCAGAGATTCAACAAAGTTTATTTTGTTACTGACTTCATCATTTTCCTGTTTATTGTACAAATAAACAATAGACTCGAACTTTAGGACTTTGGACTCAAAAATCACGTGGGTGGGCACGCCTTCGATTCCTGCTGACATCACTTTTTTCACCAACTTTTTCTTGCATTAATTAAAAGCTCTATAATATATGTGAGCCAGGAAAACAGTAAATGGATGATCTAAACTTAAGAATTCAAAATAAACTAACGTTGATTTCAGAAATTCCCCGTTAAAGTGTGACTCAGCGTGGTAAATCCATTCAAAAATCGCGCGCGATTTTAATTGATTTCAAGGATAAAAAGTCCGAGTCTATACACAATGTGTAATCCATGTAACATTTCTCATCAGCAAGTTTTATGTTATTATGACTAAATGACTTGCTTAAGTAATCCAGGTCAAATCATATTGTCTGTCTTTTAAAATTAACTTCAATTATTATTTCATTATTTGCATTGTTCCGGGAATCTGATCGACGTCTGTAACAAATGAGAGGGGAAGGAAGGATAGCCCGTGATTCCTTGTTCTTCACAACAACGCACTAACATATAGGGTGGCTCATAATTACTATATGTATCAAATTGGCAAGTATTATATTATTACGACTATGACTTGCTCAAGTGATACAACTGTTACATGCCTCATCATATTGTCTTCTTTTAAAATTAAATTAAAACTTCAATTATTATAATCGCATTTTTCCCGGAATCTGATCGAAGAGAAAAAAAAATTACAGTCCTTTATTCATTGTTCTTCACAACAACGCACTTGACGCACTAACATACAGGGTGGCTCATAATCAGTAAATGTATCCAATTTGCACATGACTTGTTGGACCTGCATTGATTATAGGTAATTAAGTGGATGTAGATTAAGCTCTAAGCCGCTCTAAGCCGTGAGGATTATAAAATTCTAACATGGGTTTCATGCAGGCAGAGTGTAGTGGTTCGAGGGTGTTTTCATTCATAATTCGATTTGGCAGAGTTGTTAATTCTGCGGGTGAGGAGCAAGGATAGCACTCTCTTTGCCCCATTCCCTCAAATGTCGTACTTGGAGTACCACTACTGTGTGCAGTGTTGCCAATACTCTACTTTATTGTCAACTACCGCGCTCTGACTCTCGCGTTACCTTAGATTTAGTAAGGGTATAGTGACCGTTGCGCGAGAAAAGGCCTGACTGGTCGCTATGGACATGGGCGGTCGATGACCTGGACCGGTCGGTAAAGGCAGGGGTTGCCACCGCAGGGCGAAAATAAACAGTGTCGGCCGCTATGCACTGGGGCAGGTAGCGGTGTGGGACCGACCGGTCGCTATGAAAAGGGGTTGTTACCGCTCTAATACCGCGCGGTCGCTATGGGCAGGTGTAATGACCGCTGCGCGAACATTAACCGTGCCATTTGCTATGAACATGGGTAGATTCAATGCGCAAATTTCGGCCAGGCTGGTCTCTAAGGTCAGGGTTATTGACGCCTTTAAGACATATCCGGTCGCTATGAGCAGGTATAGATATTGGTGGACGAACTCATACCGCATCGGTCCCCAAGGGCAGGGGTGTGCGAACATATGCCGGGCCAGGGGCTATGCACTTGGGTAGTGACCGATTCGTGAATACAGGCTTGCTGACCGCTATGAACAGTGTTAGTGACCGCTGCGTAAATAAGAACAGGGCAGGTCGCTAGGGGCTGGGGTCCTCCGCAAGAAAAAGGAAGGGTCATGCTGGTCGCTGTAGAGAAGGTAGGAACCCCGGTCGCTATTGAGAAGGTGTGGACCCTGGTCGCTATAGAGAAAGTAGGTACCCTGTTTGCTATGCGCGCGTGGGTCTGAGGTAAACTCAGAGGTTTCATTATAGGTTTGGATAGTGACCGTTGCTAGAATATAATTATGCTGGCCGCTCTGGACAGGACATGAGTAAGGACC
>JAQIXO010001450.1:0-12372 GCA_034700305.1 Protaphorura armata | reverse complement strand
TACATCCAAATTCAAAATTCTCTCACGGTGCCCCATGAATGAATTTTTCATACAGACATGATAAAATGTCTTCTAAGCACTTCTCTCAGTTGTAAAAAAAATATACTGACCCAGCAAACCGAGAGTATTGAGAGATATCAAAAGTCTAAATCACTCCATGCAACTCCATACATCCAAATTCAAAAATTTGTCACGGCCTTCCCAGACTCAATTGTTTAATCACACTACATTAAATCTGATGCTTTAATTACTCTTAGTTCTATAAAAAAAACCTGCTCAATACACCTTGATTCTACCTATATAATAAATGATCAAATATATTCATGTATTATGAATGTGGAGTACATTGTAGTTTTAGCCCTTGCATGGTGAACCTCTTCCAATGACTTTTCTATTAGCAAATTAATCTCATTAATTATTTTCCATATAAAAATGTCTATTCCGTCATTCCAAGCATTGTGTGTACCGGAGGAATGGACGGCCCACAGGGTTAGTAGATTTGGCATGGGTTAGTACGGTTAGTAGGGTTAGTAGATTAGTACGTCCCTTAATTTTGTGTCAATTTTTTTTGGAAACTGGCCTCTCCTCTTCAATTCTGAAGGTAACTTTTAAGTTTGATATTTTAATTTTAATATTTTAGTTATGATCATGTTGAATTCAAAGTTTATGGTGTCTTAAGTAATATTAATAACTAATAATAATAATCCGTACGGTATGAGGTGAAGTAATGTCCGTTAAGTTGGAACAAAAACCAAAATATAGCCCCCTAGAACCAAAACTAAAAATTTTTTGGACGTGGACCCAAAATCGAGATTGGCCATTTTGTTTCACGACCTTAGCTAGTATCAACGGTGAGAACCGAAATTTGATCTGACGGCAGAGTTTTGAGAAATCCAATTTTGAAATTTCTTCATTTTGAAAAAAAAATTGGACATGGATTCAAAAACGAGATTGTCCATTTTGTTACACAACCTTAGCTGGTGTCAACGGTGAAAACCAAAATTTGATCTGACGGTAGAGTTTTGAGAAATCCAATTTTGAAATTCCTACAAAATTTTGAAAAAAAAAATTGGACATGGATTCAAAAACGAGATTGTCCATTTTGTTACACAACCTTAGCTGGTGTCAACGGTGAAAACCGAAATTTGATCTGAAGGCAGAGTTTTGAGAAATCCAATTTTGAAATTTCTACAAAATTTTGAAAAAAAAATTGGACATGGATTCAAAAACGAGATTGTCCATTTTGTTACACAACATTAGCTAGTGTCAACGGTGAAAACCAAAATTTGATCTGACAGCAGAGTTTTGAGAAATCCAATTTTGAAATTTCTTCAAAATTTTGATTATTGAATTGATGAATGTCCAATTTTGGTTTTCACCGTTGATACCAGCTTAGGTCGTGTAACGTAATGGTCAATCTCGATTTTGGGTCCAGGTCCAAAAAAATTTTAGTTTTGGTTCTAAGGGGGTCAATATTTTGGTTTTGGTTCTTACGTAACGGACATGGTGAATACAGAGAGAGAAAGTTACTTTCACTTTCTTCCTTCACCTCCAAGTCAATTCCACGACAGAAAGACAAAAGACACGGACTCTGACGCGGAAAGTGAAAGTACTGAATTTATTTGATCCAATCAAAATAAAATTAACAATTTTAAATTTCAGAAATTTCACATTAACAACAACAACCCAAGAGCAGTGAGCAGTGAAGAAGATTTCAATTAATAATAATCAACTCATTGTGTAAGTTGAAAATAAATTATTAATTAATTACGATTGATTGATTGGTATAATTTTTAAATTCTTATTAAATTTTAATTAATAACATTTCCATTTCTCATATTTTTGGTGGGTGTCAACGGTCACGGTCAATGCAAATGTAATATTCTTTCAGTGTTGCAATTTGTGTTTGATAATGTCAAATTGTTGAGTCGAAAGTTGGACGTGGTCGATTTTTCTTGCCTCTGCGTGGGGGACGACAGTCAGTTTTTGGTTTCTGATTAATTTTAAGAGTTGATCCTATGACATGACAATGAAGACAAAGTTCAATTTTATCATGATTGTAATGACAAGCTAGCTGAATTCATTAAATCACGTACATGATAAATGATTAGAATTTTTCCATCGGATGGTAATTGGTAGCCGTGCGTTTGAAATCCTGATAATTAATTTGATCTCTATTTCAGGTGTTCTGGGCAGCTGACTCTGACTCTGAAGGACGGATCTTACATTTTAACTTAACCTTGATCTCAAAATATTCCTCAACATGGGGTACGGTTGTATTATTTGTGACGAGTGCTTAGAAGTCCAAGCTCCCGACTATGATACAGAGAAAAAAACTGAACATCCAGCTGAGGCTGCTGGGTCAGAAGAAGCAGCACAAGCTAAGCTGCTGCAGCTGCTGCACCGGTGGCAGGCCCGTCAAGGTGAAAGAAAACCTGCGAGTCCCAAGAAGGGAAAGGGACCAAGAAATATTAGAGATGGGGGACCATCAGATATTGTCCTTACGCCGTGTGGTCATCTTTTCCACCGTATTTGCATTGCAAAGTGGTTCAAGGACAAAAAGTGAGTCCATTCATATTTTTCTATTCTCACACCATGCACGTATTTATTTAAGGAATCACGAAATCAAATCACCCGTTTCTGGGGCTAACATCAGATTTGATATTCAATCATTGATGTAAAAATATGAATTTTGAATCAACGAAATGCTCTTGTTGTCAAAAGTTTCTTTCCAGTTAAATCAGTTTTAGTCTGAAAAATATTGAAGTAATATTCTTATTTTCTTTTCAGTTCAATGCATTGTCCATCGTGTAGGAAGTTGTGTAAACAATCAGGATTAATTCGTATTTTTCCTGCGATTGTCGACTACCACCCCGCACTTAATGATATGCTAGACTATGGGCAACAACCAAGGGTCGTACCTGCTCCAGTGGTACTTGGACCCGGGCCTATCCAAAACACTCCAGCATTCCCAGATGTGCAAGCCTTTACTAGACTTCGTAATCCTAACGAGGATGATAGTGATAGTGAAGACGAAGATTCCGAGGTTCAGTACGTTGATTATGAAAATAATGGGGAGGGTGGAGCCGGAGCCGGTAGACCTGTGACTCCTCCACAAGAAGATAGGTGCACTCGCCTTCGCCTTGATTGTGAGAACACAGCACTTCTGCATCAGTTATTAATGTAAGAAAAATTAAAAATAGACCAGACCAGGTAATACAATGACAATTGGATATCTGATTTAGTATCTAAACAAATTATTCATTTTGAGTTTGACGGAAAGGATGGTTTGGCTTTTAGTTTGTGAACTCGATGGAAAATGATCTCTGAGGGTTTTTTTTTCTTCTGCGTTTCCAGTCTCCGTGTATATAATTTTTTTTCTTACTGTAGGCAAGACTTCGAGGATGTCCAAGCAAGATGTAGAACCGCTCTTGAAAATGTGTCGATGCAACAAGCTACGGAACAAAGCTACGACGACGTGATTAAAACTCAAGCTGCTCTCATTGCGACCCTTCAAAAGTAATACCACCATATCAATAATATTTATAACAATTCTAGAAAGTTTATTTTTTGAAATTTTTCCTTGTTCATTGTTCAATAGAGAACGTGATGAGTTTGAAGAGAAATTGAAAACTCGTCGAGGTGGACAAAAGCGTCCAAGTGGCAGCAAGACCAAAGAAGAAGATTCTCCGTCAAAGCGTCTTCGTAGGAGTGACGATAATCCTCCAGCCGGAGGAAGCAATTCCACAGCACCGTAACCTAACTTAAACTACTTACATCTTTCCAAAGTTCAAACATCGGAATTCATGTGTTCAACTTCAGAAACTTATTTAGATATTAATTATATAATGTTGACTGATGTGCTTACCAATGATCTTATTATGGGTATGATAATAGTGTTAGTGTTAGAGCCAAAAGAAGTAGACATGAATTGCATTGAATGGATATTTGTGAAAGGAATAACGCCCTTAGTTTGAGTTTTGCTTAAGAAATAAGACAATCAATTCAGTGCTATGTGTATGAACAATATCCAACAAATAATTAGTTTATCTTCATTTGGCTCTTACACTTTGCTTATTCCTCTGCTCATAACGTATACGTGACTCGTGTAGAACCGTGAGACTTTTTTATTCAACTTTGGTTGATGTATATTATTAGATTATATTAGATTAGTAGTTTAGTGACTACAAAATGTTTTTGTACGATTGCCTGATTTTTTAACCCACCTAAGAAAGAAGTGTTGGAGAAACGGAAATAATATTTTATTCATTGAAAATTGAACGTAATTCGTAATTGAGTATTTATTAACCAATTGGGCGTTCCACGTTTCATAAATTATTTTTATGGGTTTAGTTAAGTTTACTGCGTCGGCTTCCATATTGAATGAAAATTCTGTCTAAGGAAGACCGAGCTAATTAATTAAAATTTAATGACATGGTCGGTCTACAAATTGAAAAGGCTAATTTGACGTGGGTGTATCATTCTGATTGTGAGCCACACACTGCCCTCTCCCGTGCATGTCCTTTATCCTGGTATGCCCATATGGTGGGCACGGTGGGAAATGTGTACATATTTAAACATTGGGATCTTTCAATATTTTTGGACTTTTGGAATTTTCAAAAAATTTGGACCAGACTTTTCCAATTTGTAATTGAGATTGAGATTGAGCACATTGTTATCTTTCATTGAACTATCCGGAGTGAGAGGCCCAAGGCACAGGCACAGGTACGCTCGTAATATACTAGAGAATGTAACATATTTAATATATTTTAGATTGGAATAATTTAAATACCTTTCACTTAACTGACTATAATTTGATTGAGGACAAATTGAAGGAAAAGAAATTGGTGAATTTCAAATCCACTCCATATAATAATATTGTAAATTAGATATCATGGGCAACGGTTATATATTTAGGTTGGTTAAATAACATGTAATACAAAGAGACGTGCAAAGCAAAGTATATACTCTGAGTTATTTCATTTTTGAAATGACTAAATTGTTAATCAAAATGTCATGAATGTAGTTTCAAATTATTTGTACTTTCAACATGATATTTTTACAACGTGTTTTAGTGTACCCTCACCGTCAACAGTAACTGTCAAGTGTTTTATGAACTTGGTCGACTCTTGAAAGTCTTTAATTTGAAATTACTTGGAAGACGACCGACCGACCAGATGAACTCTTGAGCCCAGAATTGAGAATTACTTTAAATTAATGTTTTTGATCTCTTTTACTTTTGTAGAGTGAACGGAGATTGGCTGGAAATAATAGAGTCAATAAAGAACTCATAAATTCTAAACAGACAGGAAGGAAAAGGAAGGAGTTGGAAACTCAACAATTAGAGGTATGCATGGATGCTATTGCTATTATCGGAATTTACACGTGTTATGCATTACTTCCATTAACATGAACTTATATAATTGAGAGAAGCCTCTACCTAATCGTCCACGATAACTATTTTATAGAATCATGCCCTCTGGGAAAGGCAGCAGTGGACAGAATGGAAAGAGCGGGTCAGTCAGGGGGACGATGCTCAATGATTTGAGCTCTCCAACAAATGAAATGAATTCAAAAGAGGATGAATTAGGACATGAATTCATCCAAAACACATTTCACAATCAAAATCCTTCATTTTTTAATGATATTGATATTAAGGAGGAAGAAGTGGACTGTAGTGGACTGTGTGATTCTGAACATAACTCAGATCTTGTAACAGTTCCCAAAATTGAGGAGAAACCTGACCTGAATGACTCTTACCACCTTGACCTCCTCCAATGTCAACAAGACTGTGAGATGTGCCAAAAATACCTTTTTCTATTAAGCAGACACGTGAGAGAGACCCATGCTCCACCTCAACCCGACCAATATACGTACCTTACTCATTGACCCTGACCCTCTTCAAGATCATCCATCTTCATCCATTGAAATAAAAAGTGAGGCGGAAGACGGCATTGCTAATTTGGAGTATTCTGAACAGGAGTCCGAACATAAATCCGAGTCTGACCCAGACTTTGAGTTAGAGAGTGGGAGTGAGAATGACCCAGAGTACAGTCCATCTGTTCGATTGAATATCCCAAATGTTCGTCATCAAAAGCATTTGGCTAAAAACCATACCTCAAATGAGTCCACAAAACCAAAGGTTAAAAAGAGGGTTCTCCCATCCAAAAAGAAACATTCAAAATGTAACGAGTGTGGTAAAAGTGTCAGGCGTTTGAAGGATCACATGAGAACTCACACTGGAGAAAAACCATTCCAATGTGAATTGTGTGGAAAGAGTTTCAAACAGTTATCTCATTTGACCAGACACAAAAGTACTCACAGCGGAGAGAAACCGCACCGCTGTGACAAGTGTGGGAAGAGTTATTCTTCGAAGATTAGTTTCCAGATGCATGTGAAAACGCACACAGGAGAAAAACATTTGGAGTGTGACGTTTGTGCAAGACGTTGCGCTACCTTAAGTGACTTGGCTCGCCACATCCGAATTCATACGGGAGAGAAATCGTATATTTGTGACATCTGTGGCAAGGGTTTTTATCAGAAAGGCAATTTTACTTATCACAAGATGACTCATACCGGTGAGAAACCACACAAATGTAACACGTGTGGGAAAAGTTTTTCTATGTTGAGCACTTTGAATATACACAAGAGAATTCACACGGGAGAGAATCCTTACAAGTGCTCCGTTTGTGAGAAGGGTTTCAAATCATCAGGTAGTTTAACTGAGCACAAGAGAATCCATACCGGAGAGAGACCTTATGAATGTGACGAGTGTGGGAAGAGTTTCAAAAGGCAGGCACATTTGACTAGACACAAACAAAAGGTGTTACACAGCATAGAAGCCGTACAAGTGTAATGGCGAAGAGTTTCTTAACCTTATTTATTTCTGGAACTGATTGAATGATTGTTTCCTCAAATGAACTATTTATTTTGCTTTGAATGAATTTAAATTATATAATTTAATAAACGAGTTTTTCTTTTTATGGAACGTTTTAAATTGAAGACGTTGATTCAATTCTTCTTATTCTATAAAACTATGTGTTATTATAACTTAACGCTAAGAATTGACCTAAAAATTTCAAAAAAGAGTTGAATCTAATTTTAAGCTTTTAATTCTAAGTCCTTAACTATAAGGCTACATTATAACTAATTTTGTAAATTATAAATTAAAAATATAGGGCTCACTTTTTTTTATATATTATATGGGTCTAGAACTAATAAAGTGCCGACCTATCAGATGAAACAATTCGAGTTGGACTTCATAGTAAAGATCAAATAATTCAGTCAGAATTTTTTTTTACTTCTACGCATTGGGGAAAAGTAATTTAAGAACCATTTTTTTAAACCACGCAATCAAATCAGTAGTAGAGTCACACTCCAATCCATTAACCATGAATTCTACAATTGGAGATTGCATATCGTGACAGTAAATGACAGTTTAAGCGCAGGTTCTGTTAAAAAGTTTATTGAGCCCAATCGAATCGCCGGGTGTAATTCAGGCAACTGCTCTCTGGTGCCATGGGGTGAATCATCCACCTCCGACAGCTCAGCCTAACTTTTTCGTGACTTGGTTGCTGTTACAAACTACTTTATTTTTTGAATCAAATCATCCGGCTAGGGCCGTAAATCCTAATCTTTGAAACCAAATTGAACTAACTGCCCTGCACTTGTGTGAAACTTGGAATACTTTCTCCTCCAATATCCTCGACTCTAGTACAAAGACTTCTGTCTTTCCTTACTGTACGATTCTGCGTTCCAACTTATATACTTCAACACAAACAACAGCACGAAAGTCAACTAGTCAACTGTAAAACTGGTTTATACACATTTTGAGTAAAATGAGCTTAAACCAATTAAAATTGTCAGGGGTTCATTAAAGCACTGGTTTATATTTATCTGTCCAGATTTCAATCGTGTGCTTTTTATAATGTTTCAAGACTTGGGATGGTCATTTTAAAAGGTCGGGACTCTTAATCGGTCATTTTACGGTAAAGGTAATATTTATTCCCAGAACGTCCATGAGCTAGTTCATCTTCATCTAGATTCTTAACCCGCACTCATGCACGTGCACACTATGACCGATTAACCTAAAACTTGGTGCACACCTTCGTCTTGATGTCCTGAATAATGTTTAAATGGACGTCGAGTGTGTCAGAACGGAGGGGTCACCGCTAGAGGTCATGAAAGGTCACCAATATTAACACAGGGGAAGCGACCGATTAGCTTCAAACATGGTACACACCTTCGTCTCGATGTTCTGAACAATGTTTAAATGGACGTCGAGTGTGTCAGAATTGAGGGGTCGCCGCTAGGGGTCATGAAAAGTCGAATTGTTGCATTTTAATAATGGTGACCTTTAGAGACCTCTAGCGGTAACCCCTTATTTCTGACACACTCGGTCCCTTCCCCTGTGTTAATATTGGTGACCTTTCATGACCTCTAGCGGTGACCCCTCCGTTCTGACACACTCGACGTCCATGTAAACATTATTCAGGACATCAAGACGAAGGTGTGTACCACGTTTTAGGTTAGTCGGTCATAGTGCATGTGTTGTGCACGTGCATGAGTTCGGGATTTTTTCGGCAGGCTTATATAGCCCCCCAGTGTATTAATAATTTAGACATAGTTTAGAATTTTAAATAGAATTTAATTTATCATCAACGCAAAAAAAAGGTCGGCAGTCTCTACGCTACAGCGAGAGCGAAGTGGTAGTTTTAATTTAATTTTATCTCGGAGTACGTGGGTTACTTCCAAGCCAAGATTAATAGGTAACTCTATTTGACTGTCAATTGGCAAGAGTCACCCTGTAAGTGCCAGACGTGTTTGGATAAATCCCAGCTTGCCCCATTCGCTTCCCTTCACCCTTGGGTCGATTTGCTTGCCTAGCCCCCAGTCGGGTGACGACTTGAAGAGACATGGCGGGTCCACACGAAAAACTCCTTCATCTGTTCTTTTATCTTTTTTTCCTCCGTCCGACAACCCAAAGCTAAAGTGCCTGTTCCAACAGTTTAATCAGTGATTGATTGATGACACTGATTAATTAATTATCTCAGTCACAGTTTCCATACGGTAGGACGTGACCACGTGGGCCCAAGACTTCAATTCACAACGACCGGACCGACCCACCCGGAATGGAACGGAACTCAATTTTGGGACTCATTCCAGACATTTAATTTGGAAATTCTAGCCAGATTGTCCAGTGTGAGTGTCAGTCAGGTTGAGTGTAAAATTCTGACAGGTAATTAATAAATATTTATGTAAACAAAATTATCCGTGGGTCTCAAATAAGCCATTATGGTTAGATTCAAATTTTAAATTCTTGTTGATTTTGGATTTTGATTTTATTATTCAAAATTTTACTGATTGTTTGCCTTCCGTCACCGTGCGCCTCATTTTTCCAATATGTAATGTTTAATGGCAATGGTAATGTCAATGTTAGTGAGAAGTACAATTTGTAATGCTTTTAGCTAAACAAATATTTAGATAATAAAATTCAAAAAAATTAAAAATTAAATTGATTTAACAGGAAAGTGGATGTGCGTCATTTTTAAATAAAATGAGCAAAATCAAAACAGAATCCTGGAAAGGACGGACGGACCACCCACTTACGAATGATGTGGTATGTATATTTCAACGTACACTTCATAATTTCTCACTATACAGTCGTACAAGTACATATGGGTTCGATTCCCTGGCCTTGTATGGTTCTTTCCATAAGAGCCTTTTTCTGGCACGGGCACGGCTAGTCAAATTCCATACGGCGAAATAATGTCTACCTTTTTTTAATCTTATTAGCCCTAGACTTCGCTGAAATTTTACATTTTTATTTATCCAGGTATTGAAAACACTCTTCGAGTATCTACATTTAAATGAATTACGGTCATGTCGATTAGTCTGTAAGAAATGGAACGAGTGGACACTTCCATTTTCTCGAGCCAGAGTCCAAGTTAACATCGTGGCCATTCGACATAACGTCGCCGAAGAAGAGAAACAAAACCTTGTGAGGTTTTTAGAATTGTTGGAAACCAACACATTGGGAAATCCATTCGCACACTATCGTCTCTGTGCTTTTAACCCAAAGAGTCCAGTCGGTAAACAATTTATTAACCTGTGTGGAAAAACAGCCAAGGGATACACCCTTCATGGTAATTATAGTAATCGTCATATGATTGAAGATGTCGCTGAGTTGTTAACATTATCTCCATTGTTGGAGTCGCTCACGTTGCCACCTGACATGGCATCTAAGAATGGGAGTGAGACGACGGTGTGTCGGCCCGAAACTGTAAAATTATTTTCTGGACCTCAAGACGCAAGACCTAAATTGAATTTTCTAAAATCCTTGAACACATCAAAAGAAGCTGGAATAAATCAATGGCGACAGAATTGTCCGACTTTCTTCGAGGAATTAATTGGAGTAGTGCCGAATATATCAACTCTGGATTTACGCGGTTCAAATTTTCAACGGTACGAGAATTCCGTTCCCGAAGAAGTACTTAGATGTCTTGAAAAACTTGGTCGTGAGTCATCCATCGAGTCATTAAAACTTCCATGGGTTGGAGAAGATATTTTGGAGATTCTTCGGAGAATGGTTGTTAAACCAAATGGAATGAAATTAAAACATCTGGATTTTGTAATTTTCTGGACAAAACCATTTTTGAATGAAATGATGAATCTTTTCCAAGACACTTTAATCTCACTCCGGATTATAAATTTTTCGTACGAAGGAACTGATCAATGGTTCCCCCCTATGAAGAAATTGAAAAGGTTGGAGCTGGATGCCTTGAACGCTCAAGATTTATTTTTAACACGTAAAAAATTCAGTCAAACTTTCCCAGTCTTGGATGAATTAAAATTTACTTCCGCCGGAAGAATTGAAAATTCAAATCTGTTCAAGGGTTTCATAAATCTAGACGGTGATGATTCATCAGTGGTCAAATCCTTGAGTGTTGGAGCTAATCCCGTCAAAATGAAAACACTCAATCGCTTCCTCATACTTTTTCCAATTCTGAGAAAACTAGAGTGTCAGACTGGAGAATTGGACGGCGCAGAAGTCCTGAACAAAATCTGGACTCATATGACACAACTGGAAGAGTTAATCATTATAGGGCGTCTACGGACATCTTTGAATCTGGACTCTTTGGTCACAGGCATACCAGTCCCTGTAATCAAACAAATTCGGTTCTCCAACTACAAACTTTTTGATTCACTTGGAGAGTTGGATGTGGAAGCTCGGAGATCAAAACTCTTGATGCTCCTCAATGAGTATCGAACACTTCCATCTATTGGGAATTTGACAAGTAATTTTTTCTTACAAGTTTTATTTTATTTAGCGGATAAGATAAAAACACAGACATTTGAAAATTTGAAATTTATTTAAAATCACAGACTTGAAGACTCTTAGACTGGATTTGACTAGAGTGACAGGAGAATTTGGTGCACCGAGGCATTGTAGCTTTTTAACTGATGTTACAGGCTACTTCGGATTCTACTCTCTCAAGAACATTCGGAATTTGCACATCGTTATGTGTGATGTAAGTGAATAAAAATAAATCTTCTGATTGTTCTAATGGTGACTGTTTTTGTTTATAATCTTACACTATTTTTTTTTGGCGCATGACACCCTTACAGTTCTCAACTACATGTGCGGAGACGTTGGCGAAGGACAAATGTCTCCTGACCTGGAAATTCAACAATTCTCCAAGGCGTGCTTATCAAGTTTTTCCTCCGAACTTGAGTCATGATGATAGAAATTGTGTTTGGATTACGGCAAGTGGAATAGACTATGAGTGATTGATGCTATTTCACCCGCATTAAGGTTGATCCTTATTAAAAATGGCTGTTGCCAATATTATATTTAATAAAATTTAATTAATCCAAATTCATTTCAAGTTATTTCTGTCCAACTAGTATTAATTAATTTCAAAGGATATTGAACTTCACGTACACCTTTACCAAGCAGTGGTTGAAATTTTTTCCTCCGTGACATAGCGAAATATTGTTCCATTTCTAAGAATGTAATAAAAAATACTCAGCTTTTTTCTGAATCTCTGAATGATGTAGTCGTAAAAAATTGTGATGAACCAGAGTGTCCGCTCTGGTTCTGATACACCCTGTAGCCACGGGACGGAATATTATTTGAAATATTCTGTCCTGGGTTAAAACAATACATTGTGAAATGTACTCTTGTTTTTGGATGACAAATCAATGAGGCAAGAGTGTCAAAATGTAATAGGATATTTTTATGTAAGAGGAAAAAGGTCAGCATTTTTATTGCTCTCAGGCCGGTGTGACTAATTACAGTCAACTCTCTATATATCGACCTTCCCTCTATCGAACACCTCCATATATCGATCAGAATGCCAGGCACGAACG
>JAQIXO010001449.1:0-12376 GCA_034700305.1 Protaphorura armata | reverse complement strand
TTGTATACTGAGTCGAAAGGCTATCACAATTGTTGTGACAGTGATTTTCATTGAATAAATGATGATTTTTCTCTCTCGTTCTAAATTCTTTAATGTTAACTCTATTTTTTTAAAGTGAGATTGCCATTTTATTTGAAATTATTAATACTAACTGCTCGTCTTCCGAGCCTTGTCCGACTGCACTGCATATTTTATAAACTACGGTCTGTTCTTTTTATATAAAGAAAACCTTGTCATTTAAGGGACATTATGTCGTCTGAAGTAGGGCTGAAATAAACCTGATCCGTTGACCCCATATTTTGCACAGAGCTTCTCCTTGACCAACTGAAGAATTTTGAATTGAAGATGTAAAATTTCATGTGTCTCTAGTGGAAGTCCGCCTCGGTCCTATGTTTTTGTTTCAAACGTCCTATAAATCCTTCTTTCCTAGTTCTTCAGTCGCACAAAAAAAATTGTACTTTTGACAGTTACGTGTGAATGCTTTTGGAACTGGAACTAGACGCAGAGTTGCTTAATCATGCCAATGCCAGTAACCAAACCATTGGGGATCTTTGCCTTTGGTTCATTCATGGAAGGACTTCCACTCATGTTCACAATGTTGGTAATCCGCCGCATGAGATTTCAGCACAACATGACCACACTTAACTTTTCCGGAGTTCCGAGTCAGAGATTTAAATATTCAAACAACACAAGACCTATCATAAAATATGCACTACAAAATAATGGTTTTTCACACATGGAATTTGTGATATAATTTTGCCGCCTAAATAAAAAATTTGTAATGATTTTAATAGTTTTATTTTAATGTCAGTGTTCAAGATAAAATCTACAAGTAATACAACCAATTGTCTGAGCTGAAAATCAGTAAGGGCAAAACTGGGCGAATCTATTTTCTCTTTGAAATGATCTTATTTACCACAACAGTTAAAAAAATGTAGAAGAGTATCCAAGCGGTGCTTGCAGCAAATCCTGACCAAACGACGGGATGAGAGAATGGAAGTCCCCTCAATACAATGGAGCGCATGGCTTCTCCGGCCATTGTGGCTGGGAGTACAACGCTAAAATCTTGTAAGAATCTTGGGAGACAATTGATAGGCCAAATTAATCCAGAGATTAAGAAACTTGGAAATATTGTCCCCATAGCCACAAGCATTGCATTCTTCTCTTCTCCACAGAAACACGCAACTAGGAAACCTATTCACAAAAAAAAATTAAAAAAAATTAAAAAAAAAATTAAAAAAATTAAAAAAAAATAAATTAAAAAAACGTTAATTAACTAATTACCTAAACTCATTCCAGAGACAGAGTTGACCGTAACAAGAAGAAACGCCAAAGGCATGGATCCATGACAAGGGATATCAAAGACAATGAAAATAATTCCAAAAATGATCGTCACTTGTGAGAGCATGACAAGGAATTGGAATATAAAGTGTGAGAGCATGATTTCTAATTTAGACACTCCCGCCACAATTGTTCGATTCAACATCCCATCCTTCTTCTCTACAATGTAGTACAATCCACAGGTTAAGGCCCCTATGAAAAATACAAATCCGAGGGATACACCTGGCGCCATGTAGTGAGCAATCGGCTCATCATCAGTTCCAAATATTGGGTCTTCAAACTAATAAGATTAAATACAAACATTCTTAAAAATAATTAAAAAAATAATTAATAATAATATTTTT
Source organism: Protaphorura armata (assembly GCA_034700305.1). Classification (NCBI taxonomy): domain Eukaryota; kingdom Metazoa; phylum Arthropoda; class Collembola; order Poduromorpha; family Onychiuridae; genus Protaphorura; species Protaphorura armata. Next base: position 10,691 of record JAQIXO010001449.1, on the reverse strand, counting down.
TTTGTACCAGTAATGGAATGTCACGTCCCGTCGGATCAATCTCGCACACCTTGAGTAACTGAACAGTAAACTTGCGATAAGCATCAAAGATTAATTTTTTGATGACTAAACCCATAGATGGACTCGACATGTCAAGTTTAACTTTGACGAGTGATCCATAGTAAGTTTCATTCCAAGTATTACTCATTGGATCCTCAAATGCTCTGGCGTACATGTATTGTGAATAATTTTGATGAAATGTCATGTAACCCCAGATTTTTGTGTTCCGAGTCGCCTCATGCGCTTCTTCTTCGGTGTCAAACGGTACCTATTTCAAAAATTAAAATGGCGTACAAAATGTCTGATTACACATGCGCATGAGCATTGTAATCCATGTACAAATATTTACAAGTTTAATCATGTCTCTATCGAATGCATTCAAGTATCGACAACTGAGTCGTTCAGAAGCACAGGCTTTTCCTCCTTTACAAATTTCTCCTGGGACTTCATCATTGATCACTCCCAGTATCAAATCAGTAGGGTGTGAACCCACGCAACTACAGAAGATGGCGACAGTGATAGCAGGTACGATTGCAAGGAATATGATGAACCTTTATGTGTTATAAATACACACATTAATTTGCACAGAGAAAAACCCACTAGAAAAAAAACCCTGGGCTTTATTGTCTAAAATTATTCTTACCACCAATTCCTAGCCATAACAAGTCCATTCTTAATAGTCAATGCACGAAGTCGATTCCTTGAACTTGTTGTTTTCGGCCGATCACTCTTTGAATAGGGCGTCAAGGATTTTTTTCGAGCCAAAACTTGATCCACGTGATATTCATCCATGCCAAACCCAAATCCATATTTGTTGAATTTGTCAGGGTCAGAGAGTCCCCCATTTTCAATGGAAGGATTGTCCGTGTCTGTGCCCATGTCATCATGAACGCATAATTTAAGCACCATCTTGCTTATTGTATCACTATGGTATTTTTCCATTAAACTTGAAGGATGACCTTCCGCCAAGAGACGCCCATTTCTCATTATTCCAACCTACAAATTATTGAAGGCGGTTTAACTCTATTTTTGAGTACATGTACAGGGTGGATCATAATTCGTAGCTCAAAAATTCTTACCCTTCCCGCTTGTTGTGTTTCCTCAATGTAGTGAGTTGTACAAATGATTGAACATCTCCGTTCTTCAGTTAATTCCAGGAGATGTCGCCAAATACTAAAGAGAAACAAAAAAAAATAGAGAGAAAAGGAAGGGTTCAAAAATTTGCATGGCATTATTTGGGTTAGATTATTTTACATTACATTTGTCTGAGCAGAGGGTCCATGGCCACGGTTGGTTCATCTGAAATTTAATTCATAATTATTATCTATTGTGTGCCAGTACACATGCACTGGACGCGGTAACGTCCATTTGCACGTGTACGAATGTACTTACCCAATATTAGAATATCCGGCTCGTGTAACAATGCTACTGCCAGGGAAGCACGACGTTGCTCACCTCCACTGCAGAGGAAATCATTTTTTATGAAATTGTGCACGCGCGACGCGTATACGATAGAGTTTTTTTATACCACTCAAAAATTTACCTTAGAGTTGAAACTATATTTGTACAGCTTTCTAAATTTAAAAGTTGAAGAAGATATTTTTTCCTCAAGTCAATTTGTTTTGTACTCATTCCGTACAAATGACCAAAGAAGTATAGAATTTCATTCACATTGCATTCAGCATTGAGTGCCAATTCCTACATATAATAAAGAATATAAACAAATTTATAAATAGCTAATAATATTTTGGTGAATATAAATTGTACCTGAGGCATATAACCCACAGTTCTTCCTGGAACTCCACTCTCAGCTGTCCCAGTTCTTTTCCCCAGAATGTAAATATTACCAGAGTCTAATTTCCGAAGTGCAACAATGCAAGAGAGTATTGTTGTTTTTCCACACCCACTTGATCCCAATAGAAAATACCTGCAAGTATACGTAAGTGGCAAAATTTATGGACCACCCTGTAAGAAAAAATGTCCGTATATGAGACTTACACTTGATGTTCTGGAACAACCATGTTGAAATTTTCCAAGACGGATCTTCGACCATAATTTTTATTTGCTTTTTGAACTAGAATGGCAGGAGTCTCTTGAATGCCGGTAGCAGCGGGCGTGTCTGGCCAATTACTCTTTGTTCCATTTTCATCCACGTCAACGCAAGTTAGTCCTGGTTGGTTAGAGGGAACCAATTCAATGGAATCACCCCTCCTAAACAACAGAAAATTATTATTTGAATTTTCAGAATTCTAAAATTTTCGAAATAAAATATTAAAAAAATTCGGAATATTTCTCAAATTATTTTTAAAAAAATATTTTATTTTATGGAATTCCTGAAAATATTTGTAAAATTAATTAACAGTGAAAATAATTAGAATTTTATTAATTACTTTTGAACGTGGATTCCATTGCCATTCTTGGCTGGAATGATTTGAATATTTTTTTGATTGTTCTGCTCTAAAAGTGAGCGATGTGATTGATCCCCTCTGTCCATTTTTGAAGAGTGAGAAATTGGAACGCAAATCCAAGTAATAGTTTCAATTTTGATTTATAATGACGCAAGGTCAACCCATTGTTTTTGTCCAATCGTTTAACCCATTTAATTTCGACGCTATTGTCATTTTAAACTTTGGTTCATTTCATTTAAGAGAATACAATGGGAATGTGAATGCATGCTAGCACGCTTGTGAGGTGCGACCGTCACTGTCACAATAGAGAAGAATATGAAAAAAAAATAACGTAAATTTAATTTTGTCTACATATAATATAATGCGTGCATTAAAACTACCTGTAGTATTGAGTGACCTCAATTTATGTAAAAATTTCAAATGATTTTTTTATTTCCATCTATTATTTGTAATTACATATTATGGCGAAAGTCATCAGGAGTCAGGGGCAGGCACTGGACGTTTATTTTGCATTTGTATGTAAATTTTCATATGCGTACATGGAATAAAATTCAATTTACAATTTACTCTAGCAGAATTTCCTTGCATGCATGCACACGGCACAGCAGTAACAGATCGTCATAAATAATTAATTATCTTCAAATAAAAACTTGGCTCTAAACGAGTGACCATGATTTAAGTACTACAATTATCAGTTTTTGCCTTTGATTAATTGATGTTCGCAAGTAAATCTGGGCGCATCATGAAAAATTATTTATGGTATGGTGATATTAGTTAGAATTGTACAAGCATATCATTAAGTACAATATTATTTCGGTCAGATCATCGAAACAAATAATGTAAAAACACTGTATTTTTATCAGTGTGACATATTTCGTATTGAAAGTAAAGCATCTCACATTTAATATTACATGTTTGCTTGACCTAAATACCTACTTGTAAATGAATAAGGAAAATCAAAGTCGGCCACTTTGTTATGTATCATGTCCAGGAAAAATAAACAATTTTTGACTGGCAGTTCAGGAAAATTATAAAAAAAGAGCAAGACCGGAAGTTAGTGTAACCACATTTTGGTCCGTTTTCTTCGACTAAAAAATCATTCGCATAATATATTTCTATTTAGTGAAACTTTTGCATTTTGACGAGCAGCAATGTTTTCTATTCTTCTCATTGTTAACATTCTGAGTGTCGTTGTTGTTGGAACAGAGTTCAATTCAACGGAAGAATGTAGGTCTAAAGTTTCAAAAGGAATTCATCCAATTTGTAACATTCCAGCAGATTATTTTAAGACGAAATGCATTTCGGAAAGGGTAATGTATTTGTTGACGAGAGGTTCAGGATCTAATACAAACAGGACTATATTTTGCTCTGCCAATTATCCAATTGAAATTGTTTTAAACTTCCGTGAACGTGTAAGCTTATTTATCATTACATGTTACTTTCATTATCAATTTCAATTTCTCAAATGATGTCTGGAATTGAATGAATCTGTGTTAATTTCTCCACAGTCATTGATTGATGTTAGTCTGGACTTTCCAGAATTTGAGAGGACAGTGGAAGACATTTCAAAACTTGACACTTATGTTTACTACATAAGAATTCCTTTCGGATTCATTACTCGTTCAAATTCTGACGTCAAATCCTTCACCATAAGGAGTGTAAATACAACGTCCATTTCAACGTCTTTCGTAAATTATAATCATGGTAAGTACAGGCTTTCAGTTCAGTCCTGGCTTTCAAGGAAGGAGCACACGTTTCAGTCGAACTCCAGGGGCCGGATGCAGGTACAGGATTAAATATTTGGTTTAACCCTTCTGGTTTAAACCAAAAGTTAATCCACCCTAATCCGGTTTAAATGTGCTATTCAGGTAGGCTGGTTTAGGACTTAAACTGTGGACTTAAACCGCATTCAGGTAGCAAGCGGGTTAAAACCGAAAATTGAGCTGGCAACATCGCAAATCCAATAAAATCAATGGTTTCCAAACATAACAAAAATACCAAAATCTATGGCAGCGATTAAGAATGGATAGAGTCGGGCAGGGCCGGCGTGACGAGGGTTAGGAGGGCTTCGCAAACCCGGGCCGGGGAAGTCGAGGGGCCGGGGAAGCCAAAAAGAAAATAAAAATGTGCCAATATTTAGTGTTCAACGCTAAAGTTTTACTGTTTTCTGCCTTTCTACATATATTTTACTCCGAGATTTACAAAAAAAAACGAGCGCTGCGCGCGCTTAATTGCTTTAATTTAATCCCAAAACTGAGATCAGGAAAATTTCACGGTTTTCAACTAACATTACAGTATTTCCTGCAACTTCACAAGTATTCTATTATTGCCAGCATGTAACACGCCAAAAATTTTGCGCGCGACAAGTACTTGTAGTTAATATTAGAGCCGGGGTGGGAAATTTTTTTCGCCCGGGCCGGGGCAAGTATCACGCCGGCACTGGAGTCGGGAGTCGAATACCTGTAGGACGAGGTCAAATTGAATCGAGACCGAATAAACTCTAAGAGGGACGGTGATTAAACAGAACAGAACCAAATTCCAAAAATTCGGCAGAATATATTTGAATATAATTAAAAATCAAGAGTGATGAAATGATTTCCTTAAAAAGTTCATCTTGCCAAAACCGACTCTTTAATTTTCAAATTAAATATTACAAATACGAATTCGAAAAAAATCCTAAATGAAGAAATTCCGGTTATAATTTTTGTGAGAAAGTACGATTCTGGCTCTGGCACACAAGAATTCATTCCGGAGAGCAGAAATTAAATAATACCCTGTAAGGATTGTTTAACGTGGATTTAGCCGGAATTTTTAAAAAATATTCAACTAAGAAATTATTTTAAGAAAAAAAAGACACGCCAAAGAATTTTGACCACAATTTGCAATTTGCCTAGTGGAGGACCGAGGTGTCTGCACTGCACAATGTCCGTGCCCATTGTGCAGCACAATGGGCACGGACGTCGTATTACAGAACCCACTACACTACACACTACAGCCAAAGGATACGAACACGAGCACTACAACTACTACTGTACGGCCTCGCAATTGCCTTAGAACGATATTTTTTACACAAACGATTCCAATAAGGCGAATAAGGCTTACTTTTTCGGTTTCACTGATTTTTTGAGTGGAAATCCAAAAAGTGGACTGAAAATAAAACTAGAATTTTAAGTTTACCGGTTTAACCCACCTCGCGAGGTGGCTTAAGTTTTTGGATTAGCTAAGACCGTTTTCGGGGTTTAAACCCTTTCGTGAATGCACGCGGTTTAACTTTTTGGGTTTAAACCCGGTTTTCGGGTTTAAACTCATACCAGCATCTGGCCCCAGTTTCTCATTTCTGGAGACGTAGGCTGACTTCATGTGCAACTTTTTGTTGGCTAGAGGACTGAACTCACATATTGCATTCAAGGTTATCTCCACTTTATTATCAATATAATTTGGAGTTTAGTCGGATGGAGACAAAGCGGAGCCAAGAGTTAGTAGCGTTTCTCTGAGGCCGAGTCAAAGCTCCATCCAAAAAATAACATTGGCGAGAGAGATCCTTTGTCTGGATCTCCACTTGGAATGTTATTGAATGTAAAGAAATATCTTGTTGACTCGCTGGCAGGCAAATATGGATTTGAAGGTTCGAAAATCGCTTTGCGATTAATACTGTGTTTGTTAATTCAAACACGAAGGGACGCTTATCCGCCTCAGGAATGTGTTCTGCTCTGTAGCTTCCTGCTCTGTACCTTCCTGGTGATTTTTGTCTGCCCATAGTCAGACCCAGTGCCTGTATAAAGTTCCTTATCATGTAATATGTACAAAATTCCTGCACAAAAAAATTATAACACTAAAAAAAACATCCTTTCCTATCCTTTCTATGCACTGAGGTCAAACACAAATTCCTAATTTTTCCCCGTCCGTCGGAATTCTTTTCAGACCGGCTGATAAATCAATGCGTGATTTTCATCATGTATTGTGCTGGAGATCTGGAGAATGACGTTAACCAAAATAAACAAGAACAAGAAAAAGAATTCTTGTTTATCCGATCCAATTATGGTACAAATAGAGACAGAGAAATCAATTGAAACAATACTTTTTTGGTTTGTAGACTTTAGGCGGCACAAAGAACTTGAGAGATCACAAAGAATGGAGCGTGTGATCCACGTGACACAGGAACTCATTAAACTTCCTTGCCCCATTTACGAGAGGGGAGTGTATCCGGACGGAGTTCATAGAATCCAATCAAATTCAACCGGAGCTACTGCAAAAAGAAGTCTGGTCGATATACTTTCAGATGGTCCAAGCAGTCGGCCTAATGGTGGTTGGACGCATGATGAAATCAAAGAGTTACAGGTAAATTTAATAAAACAACATTAAATAACATAGAGTCATCTTCAGACAGACACTAATGAAGGCAAATTTCCTTAAGGTCTTATTTGACCTCAATAACATCCCAGTGGACAACAAACGATTACTTTGGGATCCAATCAATGGTTTCCGATTCAATATATCAAACTGGCCTTCCAAGGAATACTTGGGATCATATTTCTGCACGAGTGGAGGACTTGATGACATGTTCGTGGCCAAGAATTTCACATTGGTTAACTGGAAAGGTATACAGGATATTCTTTGTTGAATTTATCCGGAAACTACAAAGACGAGGGTATTTTTACAATCCTGTCATTTGAAATTTCACAGGTTACTTCGGGAAGCCAGACTATGATGATATTTACATTGCAACAATTGCAAGAACGGTTGACGTTTTATTCGAATGTGTTTCTACAAATGAAATAAGATTTTATGGTTCATTCCAAGACGGTTTACTCAATAATGCTACGGTTACAATATTGAAGAGTCCAGAGTCAGTTCAGAGTACAATATTCCATCTTGTCTATCATGTAATTATCAGCACATGGGGCAATGGAACAAAGGACGGTACTGTTCAATGTATTGACATTCGTTCACGAAAACCATTACGTACTTGGAGTGTTGGTGTAAGAGGTAAGGGTCTATAATAACTAATAACCAAGACTACAAAACACAGTGCAATTACCTAGATATCTTTGGTATATTCAATACTAAAATTAAAATTAAAATTTATAGATGTGAGATTTCAAGCCACGTCGGAACCTACTTTTAAAAACACTATATTTTCATTCCGGCTTGGATCAGACGCCGCACTAGCTCGATGCAATTCCTGGGGTTTGTCAAGTGGCCGTTCCGTAAAATATTTAACATGTAGGAATGTGATGGAGTGTGAAATGATTAAATTCTGCATTCAAGAAGTAAATTGTACATAAAGTATATAGTTTGTGCGTAAAGAGTTTTTCATAAATTACTTTCTGTGTTATTAGAATGCATCCTGTCCAAATTTTGTTGGGTTCAAACAATGTGAAATTTACGAGGACTGTATTGACTTCAAGCCGCCGGACAATGGAATTTTGCGTTGCCATGTTCATATTGATACGTCTGTAACATATTTTAAAGGATTTGATGGACTAATATGTGTGTTAAGCCTTACCTTAAATTAATTTATTTGTACATAAGTATTTTTACAACCCATGCAATGTAATACACTCGGACAGATGCTGATTGGATCGATGCCCCGATTGACGCGGTTATTCAGCTTGAAATGGGTATCCCCGGGAAATCAAAGTGGTACTCACAAGATTGGTTATCAGTTTCTTGCAAAGGTCATCGGATGCTCACAGGGGGACTTATACAATGGATTCTACAATTCAAGAATAACACTTGGAGTCATATTCAAGGATTTGGTTCGATGCTATCTAAAAAAAACTCTTCAGCCAAGTCCAGCCAATTATTTTATCATAATAATTTCTAAATATAGGGAGGAATAACTCAGATGTGATCGTTAAGTCTGAAAATCTATTGGATGGAATAAAAAATACGCTACACGTTTTTATTACAACACCTGACGTTGTCGGAATCACCTGCATGGTGCCTGTCTGGAATTCAGACCAATGGCTCAATATGTCCCAGTTATTGCATATCATAGGTAAGCTGTAATTCGAAATTGTCAAGTGTTTGTGAAGTTTTGACAATCATACGAAATCACAAGTTTAAAATTTAAACGTAGAACCGAGCAAACCTGAGATAATAACGGGAGGGAGTTACAAATACTTCAAAATTGGATCCCATGATCAATCCGTATCTTGTTTAGTCCTGAGCGACCCTGCTTCAGAATTGACTTGGATGAAATTGGTCAGAAATATTTACATTAACAATTCATTTCATTTTTCTTGTGTCACAACAAATATCTTACTTTCAGGAATCTAATACACCTCCTAGCTTTACGATAACTCATCAGATCAATTTTGCAAGTTTACATTTTCCAAAATTTTCCTCGAGTGATGTTGGAGATTATAAGTGTACGGCCAGTAATATTGCTGGAAATGATTCAAAAATATTTCATGTATCCATTGAGGAAGGTGCATTTATGTATAAACATGAAAAGTATCCACATTAATCACTTACACCGCCATTGAATTCAATTTTGTTTGCAGCAGGCACAGGTTCGAATTGGCTGTATATTGTAGTGGCAATATTGCTTATTCTTTTGGGCATTGGTTCTATTGTAATATTCTGGATTCGTCGAAATCTTCAAATTGCGAGGGTAATCAAAACTTATACGTTAATTTACATGATATGTTTGTACATACATTTACGTATTTTTGATAGAGATCTGATGCTGAGACTCAAATGAAAGAATCTGTGGATAAATTTCTGAACGGTTACGAAGATGAGGATTCAAATGCTGACAGATATCCTTACAACAATGAGTTTGAGATTCCAATGGAGAATCTAACAATTGGTGCTACACTCTTTAAATTAGTTCATATCAATCGCCATACATTTAACTAATTGTATACTTTTTTATTCACCGATACACAAGACCGTACTAAGGTTCTGGGTTCTGGTGCCTTCGGTGTAGTGTATCGTGGGAGAATGGAAGGTCGTGCTGGAACTGTGGCCATCAAGACTCTCCAGCAAATGCCAAGATACAATGTTGAATATTTCCAAGCATTAATGTCAGAATTGAAATTGCTCATTTTTATTGGTAAACATTTAAACATAGTGGAATTGGTGGGGGCAGTGACTTGCAACATCCATTCAGGTTTACAACAAAATAATTATTCAGCACTTTTTTCGAATTCATGCAGTCATAACTAAAAATTCAGGTGAATTCTACATTGTATCCGAGGAATGTGTTGTGGGAAGTATACAAAATTATTTGAGATCAAAGCGGAGTCCGTTGACTTGTGGAACCAGTGTTAGATATTTGGATCTGACAACGTGAGTCTCTTCGGTTCATAAGGCCGAGAATATACAGATTTTTATAGTATTTACGAAACTATTATCACCCAAATATTTACTCAGAGTGCACTTGTCGGTTCTAATTATATATTTACACAGTGATGACTGGAAAGTCGAACAGCAGAGAGAACTTTCAGAATATTTGATGAAATGGAGTTACCAAGTCGCTGATGCCATGGAATTTATATCTGCAAAAAATGTGAAGTCACGAATTTATCCATTGTTAGAATAAATAAAATCATGACTATAATGAAATCCTCAATAGGTCATCCACGCAGATTTGGCCACTCGGAATATTCTACTTACAGGAGGACACGATGCAAAAATAACTGACTTTGGGTTATCGCGGAAACTGTACAACTATGTCCAATATGTGAAGAAGAAAATGGAACCTCTTCCATGGGCTTGGATGTCAATCGAAGCATTACGGGATTTAACGTTTAGTACTAAATCCGATGTCTGGTCCTATGGCGTAGTATTATGGGAGATGTACTCTTTTGCCGCTGTGCCTTACGGTGGTATGAACTATGACACAGCATTTATTCAAAAATTGAAAGAGGGATTTCGACTTCCAAAACCAGAATTGGCAACAGATTCAATGTAAGGAGTAAAGAGTCGACTTGAACAGATTAATAACTCAAAATTCACGAACACCAATAATTTTTGTTCCTACAGTTATGCCCTGATGCAAACTTGCTGGAGTATCGAACCACGGGACAGGCCAAGTTTCTCAGATTTGAAGAGATGCCATGAAAGTATTCAGGAAGGTATAGGGTGTTCTGTATCGCATGTTAGAACATAGAACAAAATAAGCCCGCCTTGACTCAATTATTTCAAAGTTTTGCTTATCGGCTGTAGCCTCCATCATCCCCATTTGATCGTTTCAACACAGTGGAGATAGGAAGTACAAGGGACCGTCTTAGG
>JAQIXO010001448.1:0-12376 GCA_034700305.1 Protaphorura armata | reverse complement strand
TTTTTAGAGTTTTTTTCCAAATATTATTATTAAATATCTCTAAAAAGTCATTAATTAATGTACGAGTGCGAAGGACGCCCGAGAGCAGTTTTTTGGCAAAGTGTGTCAAGTAATGCGCGTCTACTTGTGCATTACGCTACGTTTGCGTATTCGCTCCCAAATTTAAATGTGTTCTGCTCTGCGTTTTTTTTCTTTTGAAAAAAAATAAATGTACCTTTTAAACTACTATTAAATGTACATTTTGAATAAATACAAAAAAGAGGTCTCGTTTTCCTCAAAACACACGGTGATTGTACAGTAGATTGGTTAGGCAGGCCAGACGTTTAGAATTTAAGATAAATTATTATTTTTATGTAAAACGCGCTAGAAGTATGTGAAAGAAAAATACGCCGTGTTTTTTTAAGAAAACAAAATGATTCCATGCAATGCAATCGTTCGTAAATAACATGGCATTTGCTTAACAAAGGGTTGATTGGAAAAATCCTTACTCGGTGCAGGCAGTCGGTTGGTCGGTTTCGATTTTATCAGGTCATGAAATGGACGAGTAAATGTAAAGATATATAGAAAAAAATAGCTTAGCTTTAGCTTAGCACTAGCAAATTCATGTTTTTTGGACCACCTCTCGTTATCACGGGTTTGAAGTAAAAAAAAATTAAAGATATTTATCAAGAAACTTAATAAATTAATTCATACTGGGAATACTAGGTTCAGAGAATACAATACAATACAATACAATACACACAAACAGGGGTTAAACCGTAAAGTAATTTAAAATAATATAAAATATAATTCATCTTCTCCACATTACATTACATTTTACAGTTTTTATTCAATTTTTTTTGGTGGTGTCATTTTAAAAAACTTTAAACTCGTTGTCAGCATTTTTGAGATTAACTATTAATGGGAAACATTTATTTAATAAGAAAATTTACTATAAATGTTGTCTGGTATGAAAAAAAAGTGAGAACGCGAACGGAGTACATTGTGGTGGGTGTTTAAAAAAACAACAATCGGAATTGACGCTTAAAAAAGAAGGATAAGAAAAATGTTTTTGGACAGGGAGGTTTCCCCACAAAGGGAAAAAAATGAAAGAGTATGTCCAGGGGTTATAATTTATTATCCATAAAAGAATTTTATTATGATAGTCCTGCCTGTACCGTACCTGTGCGTACTAGCATACAATTATTAAAAATACTACTACGACTTGGGAGTAAATGATGTTGTCTCATGTACATAATATAATTATTATTATTAATTAATTAACTAATTATTATTGGAGTTTGTAGTTGTTAGAGTTTGTAGATTGTAGATAGATATGAAAATCAAGACACGGACAGCTGCTGTAGTTCCAAATCAAAAACTATGGTGTATGCGTGTGTTAATATTAAAACATAATAAAATGGTATGTTACACAAAAAAATATTATGTATGTAACTACAAACAAAACATAGGTTTTAAAACACAAGATAAAATTTGCATGTGTGTATGTGTGCGTGGGTGTGTACATAAAATACCGAGTATACAGTACGGATGATATGATGTCAGCATTTATAGTACAATCATGCAAAAAAATGTTTAAGTGCAAAATCTTCTTTAATTTTGAATTAAAAGAGATGAATATTATCGAATTCCTGCAATTGTTTTGTGTACTTTTTTATTTTACCCACATGTTCGTCGTGTTCGTGGATGGAGTATCATTTTAATGCAATTTGTCATGAGAGAATGAAATTGTATCCTTCTTGTGCGTGTTCAGAGTTTTCTACGGATTGTAGAGCTTGCAAACCGAGTCTATAATTAAAATGGATCGTATCGAACGTAAAGCAAAGATTTGATTTCGGTCTTCAATCTTTCAATCTTGCTTTTGAGTTGCAAATAATAATTTTCTTCGCTAACTCAAAATTAATTCAATTGTCGTTCAGACTCGGTCGGTCATCAACATAATAAAACTCAAATATTCATGTTATACATACATTTTGTTATTTGTATGAACGTCGAGAATTGCATATACACAAGTTGTCTTCAGAAAAAGCGTAAGATTGCTGTGACGGTGCAAAGATTTGAAATAATTTCAGTTTATATAGTTGGAAGAATTTTGTGTTTCTTCTTGAAGGAAACAGTCCATAATATTGAACTTACAAAATTGCAAGTTTAATATCTAAAGGGTGGACTTTAAGTTAATACAAACACGTTTCAGATCGCAACACTCACTTTTAAGTTTACGTATGTTTATGTTCTGATTTTCGGTCATTAAATTTTATTGAAAGTGGATTAACCAATTAGCTAACATTTGCACCACTCGTTTGGTTTAAAAATTGCAATTACGATTTTTTATCTCCAACAGCGTTCATTGGTACTTGACCACTCCTCGCATGCATCTTCTTAAGTAATATTGATCAAAATTAATTCCAATTGGTAATTTAAAGCAAAATTCAGGAAGGCAGCCCAAAACGCCTACCACAGCCAAGAAAAGGAAGGCAGCAATTAAGCAGCATATTACATTTACAATATGGGAGGCACAATTATGATTTCTCCAGACGAAATTCGATTGATTCATGGTCAGGCCTCAGGCCATGCCCGGGGACCAAAAAAAAATATAATATCTGCTTGCTGGTATACATGTAATGACTATCCTTTGTAAGACGAATCGCTTTGGAGCAATTTTATGATACTTTTGGAATATTTCTTACTGTGTGTAATTGCATATTATATAGCATTTCGGGACCGACGTTATTCCGCTATAAGTTTTGTACCTGAACCGATTAGCTTTAACAGGTATCAAGCGGTTTGACAATCGTCCAATTTTTCTAAATGTAACGAGAGTTGAAATGTTAGGTTGTCTTGCATCAAATATTTCCACTGACTGTACATATTTCCTAATTGCCTCTAAATTAAGGGCGGTACAAACTACTTAGATTTTTGTTATTAGCGTTAACGTGTTCTACATACGACTCAAGCGGTGGGAAAATTTTTGGTTGATATTTTCCTTAGTCGTAAAATTTTGGACAAGTTTTCTCCCATCCAACTCACATGCCGCTTTTTAATTGTTTGTGACGTCGACTAGACTATTTTCTCTAATTTTTTAACCGTTCAAGATAATTCAAAGCGGTCTCGCAAATGTGGAAATTAATCGCTTTAGCCATTACGAATTATTCCAGATCAAATCCTGCAAAATCCAGAAGACACATCTATTAGTGGTGAAACTCTATTTACACTAGATAAGAATATAAATGAAGACTTCGACACTGCTGTATGACACAGCCCTCACAGCTCGTTAATACGTCCAAGAATTTTGTTTTTCTATGTATTTGAGACTGTCTGCATCGAAATAAATTAATGAGCTATAAAAGTGAAGTGTTTTTCGATTACGACTCTTCAGATAAGTAACAAATCGCAAGTCCTCTCAAATTTCACATCATTGACAGGAAATTCACACAAAACGTGTAATTTATTTCCTCAGAAATAATTAAATATGAATGACGTGGAAATATATTTCTTGAGTGCATGAGGGCGATGACGGATTCATTAATTTCACAGGAAAATAATTCACGCTTAATCAGTTTCAAAATGACATTAATTTTTTGTATAAATACCAAATTATTTTGACAGCAAAATCATTGCAATCCAGCAATTCATTTCAAAAACCATAACATAAGAAATTAGCCATGGCGAAATCTTTTGTAACTACTTTTTTAGTAGTAGTTTTCGCATCCATTGGAATAACCTGTTGCGCTCCTTCCAGCGGAGATGATCACCCAATATTTGAAGGTATTTATTTTTGTTCATGGCACTTTCATTTTTAAAACTATAGTTATTTTAAATGCAATCATTGTCTGCTATATTAAATAGGCCTCCGGTACCTCGGATCTATGCAGAATTCGGTTAATAATGGCATTGTTTCCTTCGGCTCCCGTTACTACATCAGCGAAAACAAGGTATTACTAGTTCATTCAATTAAAAAATTAAGATTGGAATAAATTTAAAATATTGAGTATTTTGGCTCTATAGTACAACTGGATAGATGCCGAGCAATACTGTATCCCAGCAACAAGCGGCACTTTACTCTCTATCGATACTACTGGTGAAGATGACGAAATTCACAGATTGTTGAAGGAGAAATCGAAGATTAATGGTATAGCCAGCAATAATATGATAACTTGGAAGCCAATGTTATTGTAATTTTGATGTTTCAGAGAATATTTGGACATCTGGAGCTTATAGTACGAGAGAAGAAGTTTGGAAATGGGCTTCGAATGGTGCAAAGGTTGTTTCCACAAAATGGGGTATAAACCAACCAACTCCAAATGACGCGGAGCACGGCATTGTATTCACCAGCTTTGACAAATTTGACTATGAATTGTCAGTTAAACCTGACACTAATGAATACTATTTTATTTGCGAGGTCAGTTTTACAAGAAAAAAAAGACATAATTTCCCGATTTTTATAATACTAAAACATTTAACTACAATTTTAGATTCCACTAAGAAATGACACGCCAATACCTTGCTACAGAGAAAACGATTTGGTCATTGTTCTAGATGGTTCCGGAAGCATTTTGCCTGAGCATTTTCTTCTAGCCAAAACATTCGTATCCCTTCTTGCTAGTGCGTTTCTAGCCCCAAGTCGAGTTTCCCTAATCGTTTACTCAAATACTGCGTCAATTGTGTTTGACCTCAATAACAAGCTCACTCCTGCCGAAATCCAAGCTGCCATTCTGTCCGCTGATCACCCATCAGGTAGTACGGCGACTAATTTAGGAATTGATGCTGGCGTTTCTCAATTAATCAAAAATCCAGAAGGAGTTCCACGGAAAATGGTAGTACTTACAGATGGAGCATCCGACAGCTACTCCGCGACTTCAGCCTCTGCTAAAGCCGCTAAAGCCCAGAACATCAAGATCTACAGCGTTGGCATTGGAAATTACAGTCTGCGTGAATTGTTGACGATTGCTGACGAGAACCCTGCACACGTGTTCACAGAAGAAAATTTTGAAGATTTGATTCAATTACTGGCACCAATTTGTCTAAAGGTGTGCGAAAATAATCAGTGAGGGATTTCATTATTTCTTGAATAATTTGAAATTTCCTTAAATGATTTAAAATTTAGAATAAACTTGATCAATACGATTGTTGAACTTGCATAAGAAATATTTTGTATTTATGCATCTCATCTATCTTGTCCAGTACAGTATTACCTCGGTAATATTCGTACAGCTAGTCATGGTAAATATTATGCGTATTTTAATATTTCCATGTCGCATATATACACATGAATCGGGACTATTGTGCATAACTTTACCTCATGTAACGTATTTACATATTATGCCTCAGAAATGTTAACAGTCTTATTTTTGCAAATGTATTTTTATTTGTGCATATTTTTTATTTTAACTCCATGCTTTTGGGTCGAATATCATTTTAATGCGACTTGTTATGAGGAATGAACATTTTGCTCAGATTCGTTCATCAACATCAATAATTTATTCAAGTATTTGCTTTGTACATCAATAATTGCATATTTTGAATGACATTCACAAATTCTCCAATTTTAGATTTTGCGACTGGCCATAACATTAGAGACAATTTCTGTTTAATGATTTGAAGGAGTGTGCGTTTCTTTCAGAAGAGAAAATTCCATAAAACATTTTACGTAACGACTTTTACGCAATCTTTACTTCCAATAAAATATCTCCTGACCTATTTTTTACTTCGATGGGATTTTTGACTCCCAATCGGACTGCCGCATAATTCTTGGATTAATTTCAATTTCTCATGAATCATTTCTGTAAAACTTTCTAGTTGAGGTTCAATCGGAATAAGTTCACGATTTCAATCCACATCAATTTTTATTCGAGTGTGACAAAGAGATTGTTGCTACTTGCGAGAGAGCTAGAAAGTTAGACAATAATTGTTTTCAAGATTATGTTTGTTTTTCTTAAAATTACAATACAATATATACAATCATCTCGACTGAAGTACTCTCATAAACTAAGTAGACCACGTTCGTTATATAGAAAATATAGATTACAGCTAGATTGACAATTAAATAAGCCTTTTTATTTGGTCAATCTATTCAGAACAGCCGATGGAGTCACCCATTGTGAAACTTTCTATAGAAATTGTGTCCAATTTTACTACGGTCTGTATACTTACGTTAGTAGACCCGATTGTGTCCGGTTTCTAATTCTGCACACTTTCTACAAAACCAAATATTTAGACTTGCTCACAGATGAATGCTCGCACAGGCTAGATTATCGAACGCAGTCTAAAGTCTACATGTCTACACAAATAGTTGTGTAGGAACTGTCGAAAAATCTGTCGAGCCTGGACAAAACACTATCCACAATTAACACGTATGGAAAATCCTTGGTTTGTACATGCTAAAGTAGCGATTTGTGTGATAAATGATTATTTTTCTCTACATCTAGAATACCAGTCGGTTCTCTCTACAGCATCCGTTGTCTACATAATCAGCCCAATCTAACAAAATTCTTTAGAATGTGTATGGTACAAGAATGTGAAAAATATAATCTCTTCCACTAAATAGTGTTAGCAATTCTAATGCTATTTTGGAAAGAATTACAATTTTTCATTGAAGTCTGAAATTATAACAGTTCTGCAATACTACAATTCACTAACTTTAGTGGTACTGAGTTCAATAGCTGTCTGTAGCCAACATGTAATACGCGTATATGAGGACCGGCAAATTATAATATTCTATACAACGCAACGAGGACGAGAATGCATTGTAGCTAGTGCATCGCATGAATCCGAGTCCGGATTCGAATCTCGAATCAGACTCCGACTCCGACTATTTCCGGATTCGAGATTCAGCGAATCCGGATTCAAATGAATCCGAATCCGGGGGGGTTTATATACAAGTGCATGGGGCGAATCCGACTCCGGATTCGAATCTCGCATCTGAATCCGACTCCGTCTTTTTCCGGAGTCGAAATTCGCGAATCCGGATTCGATCGAATCCGATTCCGGCCAAAACCGGATTCATGCGATGCACTAATTGTAGCCAAATCGGCCACTTCTCTATAAGTTCTACAGAAACAGGTGTGCCGCTTTGATTAGAAGGGAGCATGATCGAGTGCATGACATCCTAGATCCTACACATATTTTTTTTGCGCACCGATTTCGGCCACTTCTCTGCACAAGCACTGCAGAATTAGAATTACCTACTAGTAGACACAAAGTTTTACCAATGGGGCAGCTCGTGCGCTGCACCAGGGCAAGGCCTGGATGAACAGGGGCCGACGAAAAGTGGAAAGTAAATAATATTTTTTTAAAAAATGAGTACAAAAAAGAAGGATTAACTATCATTCCACATCAAAAAGCTCATCGTTTACCCTTCGGGGTTCGGGCCAATTTACATCCCAACACCGTTATCTATCTCGATATTTTCTTTCGGTCTCATTCGATCAAAATATATTGCGTTATTCGATCGCATGAATAAGTTAATTCCTGATATATCGGGGATGTACCCATCACAGTGTCCAAAATTCCCGAAAGAACCTTGCACATTCCAGCACTGCACATGTCCCGTATCACGATTTCCTCGAAGTTTCGCAAGGTATATTTTTATCTAGTCGATCCGGCGTGTATTCGGTACCAACACAAAAGTTGTACGGGAGGATATAGGCACTACCAAATGCATTTCGGGAAAATCGCACGAGCGAACATGTGCCGTGTTATGCTGACTGTGCACTGTGTGCACTGTACAGAGTCCTTGTATTGTACCAAAAGAAACTAATATATTAAAATGTTAGGTTAATCTAAGTATTGTAGGTATACAACGGACCCAACATAGAGATGGGAAATGCCGTTGCAGCTAAACTGAAGAGGCAGCATTTTTAATTTCGGTCGTGAATGCGGAAGAGTTCGACACTCGACTCTTTATTTTATGGCTGAGTGACTGACTCATCACCACTTCACCATATTTCAAGGTTTGGACTGGACCATTCGGACTTTTCGGACTGGACTACATCCATTCAATCCAGAAACAGTTGTAGCAGATCATGGGAATCTACGGAACTCCACCCCAACCACCTCAACCACTTCTACTACAAGGGAATTCACTCCACGCCCTACTCCAGGTGGGCTATACAATTAAGAGCTGCCCAAAATTATTATAATAATTTTTATAATTATTTTGAAAAATTCTTCTGTGTTGTAATCTATTTATTTATTTTTATTTTATTTACAGGGTTATCCAATATGCACACATATTTTTGAAAAATTCTTCAATGTCATATTTTATTTACAGACTTATCCAATTACGTGGCAAGGACAATTGACTCTGAGAAATCATAATGCAGCATGCCAAATGCATTTTGTCTCTGGAAATATGGATGTGGCCAGAGACTCACTTCCACATCCAGATGCAGATGGTTCAATCCCACCACTCAGGATTTTACAAAGAATGAGACTTGAACCAACTCAGTTAGAAAGCGTTACAACAAAAATGCAGGTAGTTGTGGATTTGACTGAAAGTTTGAAGAAATTTTTAAAAAAGTTCTAATTTGATGACGTAATATTTGTATTGTTTAGTTAGAACCTGAACATTGCATTCTTTTGGCTTTGCCGTACGGACAAAGTAATGCGGATGTTCTTCAACAATGTACTAACATTCGTACTTGGTTTATTAATTACTTACAACGTAATCAATCGGCTGGGATTGTCCAACTTCATCATCCAACTTCTCAAGCTGTAATTATTTTTATATTATGTATATAATTTGTAGTAAAAAGAAGGTGTCTCAAGCTGCTCCATCCTAAGGCCATGGCCAAACAGACTTGATAATCTTGTAGATTCAAATCACTAATTAAATATAAACTATTTTTGCTTACAGCAACCGGCATACGTGATTCATTTTTTTGCACCTTGTGATTTTGCAAATGAGAATTTCGCCAGAATTGCCCCAGATCTACATAGCGCCGTGGCCGACATCGAACATCTTCTCGTCATTATTGCTACTGTTTGAATTGTAGTAAAGTCGATCCGTTTTGGAGGATTTGATTAGCAAGTATAAACAAATTATTCATGTGCTTAGCTAATTGCGTGAGGGAAAAGTTAATCAATATTCTGATTTGGGTAGATGTTTTAACAGTTCTCTGATTCGAAATAAGAAAAAGCGTGTTTAATATTTTTGCAACATGTCATTAGAAATAATTTCAGTCTATGTAAATAGTTTGAGGCATTTTGCGTTTCTCTAAAGGGGACAGTCCATAAAATTTCATTTTACGAAACGACTTTTTTTACGCAATCGTTTAACTTGCAATAAAAATATCTCCTGATTTTTTATTTCTATGGGATACTTGACTTCCAATGGGACTGCCGCATTATTCTAGGATTGATTTCAGTTCCTCCTGAATCATTTCTGTAAAAACAAATTCTAGTTCAGGTTCAGTCGGAGTAAGTTCATTACCTATTTGCACAAATCATGACATCAATTTTGTTCGAGTCTGACAAAGGGTTAATGGTGCATAGAAAGATGTCTTGCACATACATACATCCTTCTAAACAAAGCGGCTACACCTTGTACTGATTGTATAGAGACGTCGCCGATTTCGCTACGCATTCTCGTCTGTGCAATTCGTTGTATAGAACGGACTTTTAAGTCTGACAAAAAATATAATTTGCCAGTCCTAAGATACGGGTAATTACAGGGTGTCCCAGAAAATGCGGGCACATTTTGAGTTACTCTAGCGGAGGAACGAGTTATTCAAATTACTCGAGGTATGGCTCATTGGAAAGCCAATCGCATTTGGAATAAGTGACATATCACTTTGAAATCCAAAATTTAGAATAAAGGGTCACAAGGTCACGTTGAATTCATTTTCTCGGTTAACCCATAGATGGACTAAAAGAAGGTCACCGACAGGGTCACCATTATGACCCAGGGCAAATTGGAATCGATGTGTCAATCGAACGAGGAGGTCAAGGAGACGACGTGTACCAGTTTTCAGATTTTTGTGACCACGCATGTGGTGTCACAGTCACGATACCAGTGAAATGTATCCGAATTGAGAATGCTCAGGAGATTTTGAACTTTGATGACCTCATGACGTCAGACCGGTGGTCACAAAAATCTGAAACTCGGTACACGTTGTCTCCATGACCTCCCCGGTCGTTTGACATCACACTTGACCTAGGTCACCGTTTGGTCTTTTACCCTCTTTGAGTCCTCCTGGTCATAGGTTAAACGGAAAAATGAATTTAACGTGACCTGGTGACCCCGTATTGAAAATTTTGGAATTCAAAGTGACATGCGCCTTATTCCAATATGCGATTAAGCTTTCCAACGAGCCATCCCTCGAGAGATTTAGACAGTGCGTTCCAGGTTCCAGCTGTATGATCCATCAAAGTGTGCCCGCATTTTCTGGGACACCCTGTACATATTGACTATAATAGCTATCGAACTCAGTACCAAAGTTGGTGAATTGTAGTATTGTAGAACTGTTATAATTTCAGACTTCAATGAAAAATTGTAATTCTTTCCAAAATATCATTAGAATTGCTAACACTATTTAGTGGAAGAGATTATATTTTTCAAATTCTTGTACCATACATTCGACAGAATTCATTTTGTTACATTGGGCTGATTTTGTATAAAACGGAAGCTGCATGCTGTAGAGACCGACTGGAATTCTAGACATGGTGTAGTAGCTACTCTATCCTGTACAAATATTTCCATACGAAGTCTAAATTCTAAATACATGGCTCTGTAGAAAGTATTATGTGACTTTGTACACAACTACTGGTTCTGTAGAGAGAATCGACTGATTTTTCGACATAGTTTATACACAACTATGTGTGTAGTGTAGACTGTGTTCGATAATCTAGCCTGTCCGAGCCTTTATATATGAGCAAGTCTAAATATTTGGATTTTTAGAAAATGTGTAGAATTAGAACTATGGACACAATCGGGTCTACTAATCGTAAAGTAGACCGTAGACGGTAGACCGAAGTAAAATTGGACACAATCTCTATAGAAAGTTTCACCGTCGGCTGCCCGGCCCTGACGATGTGAAGATGTGATGTACGTCAGTATCAAGTAATAGAAATTGATAGCTGCAATCCATATATAACGAATGTTATTATGAGTGTACTTGAGTCGAGATGATTGTATTGTATTGTAATTGTAAGAAAAACAAATCATGTTGATAACAATTATTGTCTAACTTTCTAGCTCTCTCGCAACGATCATTGTCGGCCACTTCTTCAAGCCACAAGCATTTCTATGTACAAACCGTTCTGTAGAATTAGACACAAAGTTTTACCAATGGAGCAGGTCGATCAGGGGCCGAGGTAGAGGGGAAAGTAAAAATATATTTTTTTTTTAAAAATGAGTACAAAAAAGAAGGATTTACTATCGCATTCCACATCAAAAAGCTCTTCGTTTCTCAAAATTTTAGGCCCTTATTCGGCGTTCGGGCCAATTTACTCCCCAAACCGTTATCTATCTCAAATCTTGAATGTTTTCTTCTTTCAAAAGTTGTACGGGAAGATGGAACTACCAAATACATAGGGGAAAATCGCACGAGGGGACATGTGCCAAGTACTGCCAAGCTGACGGTGCGGTGCGCTGTGTACTACTGTACAGGGTCCTTGTACCGAAAAAACTAATATATTAAAACGTTAGGTTAAGTTAAGCTAGAAATTGTAGGTGGGGTTATGCAACCAACCCAACATAGAATTAATGAGAGAAGAGAGGGTAAATGTCGCAGCTAAAACTGAAGAGGCAACATTTTTAATTTTGGCTGTGAATGAGGAAGAGTTATTCGACCCTCTTTATGAGATTTATGACTGAGTGGCTGACTCATCACCACTTTCACCACTTCACCATATTTCAAGGTTTGGACTGGACCATTTGGACTACCATCAACATCCATTCAATCCAGAAACAGTTATTGTACTTGTAGGTCATGGGAATCTACGTGACTTCTCCACCCCAACCACTTCAACCACAATGGGATTCACTCCTCGCCCTACTTCAAGAAGTAATTAAGACAAGAGCTTCTAAAAATTATCATTATCAATTATTATAATTTTTATACGTAACACATATTTTTGAAAAAATCTTCAATGCCATATTTTATTTTATAATATTTACAGCGTTATCCAATTACGTGGGAAGGACACTTGGCTCTGAAATATCATAATGCAGCGTGCCAAATGCATTTTGTGTCTGGAAATATGAATTTGGCAATGGACTCTTTACCAGCACATCCAGATGGATCAATCCCACCACTCAGGATTTCACAGAGAATGAAACTTGAACCAACTCAGTTAGGATACGTTGCAAGCAAAATCCAGGTATGTGTGGATTTGACTGAAATTTTGAAGAAATTTTTTAAAAAAGTTCTAATTT
>JAQIXO010001447.1:0-12382 GCA_034700305.1 Protaphorura armata | reverse complement strand
AAATCTTGCAACTCCGTCATTTGGGTCATGATTCTTCTTACAATTTGTCCACCTTCTCGTTTAACGCACAAAGTGAGCCTTGTCAATTTTGGGAAAACATGCAAAATGTGGTCGAGTACTTGAATTTTTATCCGAATATTAAGACATAAAGATTTGACACTTAAACAAGGATCTGAGTTTGGTAAGAATTCCGTCAATTCCGCCTCATCGTCACCCACTTCGTCCCCCGGATCAGACAACTCCAGCTCCTTCAGGGATGGAAACATTTCGTTCAATTTCACTGACTTTGAGTTAAAGTCTTTGGTGATGAGGAAGTGCAAACTTTCAAGTTTTGCCATGTGTGGCAATTGAATGAAACTGGGAAAAACTTCATCCGCATATAAAAGTTCAATTGAATTTTTAAAAAGGTTGGCCAATTTTGTTAAGAATTTCAACAAGTTTTCTTTCTCAACTTCACGGTCGAGGATCTCCAAGTGCTCATTCCTCGGAGTGACGAAATGTGTGTTTCTAATGACAGATTCACGTTCAAACTTTGTAATGGCCTCCAATATTTGTCTAACTTGATTAGTGTTTTGATCATCTGATGTATACTCGACATGAAATTCCGTTATATTTGGAGCAATAGACAATATTTCTTCGAAAAACGTTGGACAGTATTTACTCGTTTTATCAGCATCCCTTAAAGCTAATGTTTTGAGGAAATTTAAAGTTGGTTTCGTGGAGGAGTCAGGGAATAATTTGACTACATTTCCGGATTGTCCTCCGGATTGAGAATGAATACTCTCAAAAATGTTAACTTCTACAATATTGGGCATGGCCTTGAGTAACTCAGAGATATCTTCTATTTTGAATGTAGACACGTCCGATTTGTCTTTCGATAAAGAAAGTCTTTTGGCTGTGTTCCCACAAATTTTAAGGAATTCTTGACCAGGGTCTTCTCTTGTACAAAATGAGTTGAGCAAAAAATTGACGACAGGAATTCCCAGTTTGTTCTGTTTAAATACTTCAACAAAATCTGTGATTTTCCTTGTAATTTCTTCTCTGTTCCCACGGAGTGTGACGTCGAATTGTGATCGAGAAGATGGCAGAGTTAATTGAT
The DNA here is from genome assembly GCA_034700305.1 of Protaphorura armata. Taxonomy (NCBI): domain Eukaryota; kingdom Metazoa; phylum Arthropoda; class Collembola; order Poduromorpha; family Onychiuridae; genus Protaphorura; species Protaphorura armata. Next base: position 11,283 of record JAQIXO010001447.1, on the reverse strand, counting down.
ACCATTTCTTGCACACGAATCTACATGCTTTCAAATCCTTCCCTTCCATGTCTTCAAATAAGATGCTGAGGATCTGTAACCAATTAACATGTTAGGGGTTTGTCAACACGACAGAGAAAAAAAAATCGAATTCAAAGCCTAACTCTGTTAACTCTAAATTACACTATAAAAAATAATTCCTAATGTACTGTAGATAAGAGTTAGTTGGTTTATAAACTTTTAATCGTACATTATGCACTGCACTACTACAACTACATAACACATCAGTAACAGTAGTACTAATAACTACACTTTTACTATGAAACATACCACATCGTTTAACAGAGGATGATCTTTCCGCTCCCACCATCATCCCTCCATCTCACTAGATATTTCCTCAGTCCCAGTCCCAACACCATCCTTAAAATTTATACAATAATTAACATAATAAAAATACTTAAACGGGAAGGAAGTTTTAGGAACAAGTCACTCTGAATGACAGTTAGTTACACCGTTACACGTGACGTCGTGGGTTTAATTGTTCAAAAATTTTATTCTTAAAAATGTTATTCTAAAATAAATTGGTTCTCTATAGATTTTAAGCCACTAAAACCATGAACATATCTAAATGAATAATCATATCTATATTGTAGTGTGTTGTCTGAAACCCCCCGAGGATAACCACGAGAACTCTGGGTTTGAGAGTATGAGGTCTGAGTTAAACTCCGTCTGAATATAACAGTCTGTGGTACATACACATAGTCTATGCGTGGTCGGTTTTTTTTTCTCCCAAGCAACCCAGGCAAGCCCACACAGCACATCCAATGCATGCAAGCAAGCAAAGCTCCCCTCTACGACACCCAATATATCAGCACTCTTTCAACTTATGTGTTCTTTCACCGCCATCCCACGGCCGTGTCGTGTGAGTGGGCTGAGTCGGCCACCGATGATGGCGCGCAGTGGTAGACGGACAACTCACGGGCATGATTCAGTCACATTATTACTTTGTTAAATTAGGTAACTCTTGGAGGCAGCCCTTACTCCTTCGCTATTGCTAAACTCTGTTTAGCACGGGTTCCCTAGTGAATGATTAATTGAATAATGATTGGCATTTGCATTAATTGTTTACCTTGACATTCGTCCACGCCATGAATGAAATGGATGTTGGTTGGTGGTCCGTTTAACACTTAATCAGAAATATTGGAGGACGGAGGATGTAATTCAGTTAATAATTTCGAATTGTATTTTATTTTCGTTGTTTTTATTTTTTTGTTTTACAGTCTTTCACCACTTTCACTTCACGAGGTGGAAAGTAGTATTCAAATTCCGCGGTGGTGGTTTCACCGGCCTATCACAAATCACAACTTCACAACAGAATAAGAAATAAACACGGGTCGTTCACAAACTGACGGAAGATATACGAATTCTCTACTTTATTTTACATTTCTTCTATTAATTGTTTTGTATGAGATTCAAGTGAAACAATAATAATAAACACATCAATTGATTCTTCGCCAGCTGTCCTGTCAAATTTTGATTGTGTCGCGTAAGATGCCCAAGATTCCTCTCCCACTTTAGAACAAGAGCACAAAAAATATGGGATTAATTTTAATAAACCAGAAACGCGCAATAAGCCATTAATACGCATTAAATAGATAGATGACAGGTTTTTTTATTTGTTCATTGGCCAAATCAAATTGGTCAATTGCTCACAATGTAAACTATTCTGCTGTCTAGAGCGCCCAGTAACCCGACCATACTTTTGGGGTAAGGATACTGCCTGTGATATGAGACGTGAGATGTCAAAGGGGTAGTTCATAAAATATTTTGTGTATTTTACTTTCATTTAGTTTAGGTATTAGCATATTTCACTTTAGTTTATTTTCATTTTAAGTATTTTGGTTGAGCAGAAAGAGAAGACATGTGAAGAGCCCAAGTCAGGGCCTGAATGATGAATTTGTAGAATTCTGTTTATTTATTCAAGATTCAAGATTCAAGATTTTGTTTTATTATAGTCATCAATCACATAGCCCACACAACACAACATGAAAATGCCGCACTGATTTATCAGCGGGTGTAACCAATTCCGACTTTAACTAAAACCTTAATTAGCTTAAACTACGAGAAACCTGCAGCACACAAGTTTGTAGAAAAATTTAGATCGGTATACAATAATTGGTATAATAGAAACCACATACGATAAATTCTCCACATCAATTTGGAGAGAGCAATTCAGGAAATTCAATCAGAACATTTTGGTTGTGGGGTTTGTAATCTTTATCAACTTAACATAATTTGGAACTGGTTAATTGTGCGCAACGAAAAGAGCCACAAACAATTATCTGAGGAACACCTCAATTCTATTATATATATAGTAGCAGGTCCAAACTCAATAATCAGAGTTTACATAAGTAAACATATAATAATAATAGATTAACAGACAAGTACTATAATATTTCGTAGATTAGAATTTGTAACAACAATAAAAACTACAAACTATCCATGATTTCTCTACTATGTACGTGTATTAATTTGTGTTTCTTTAAATCATGACTCCGTGTAAAACGTATTCCGCACACATAACACATATTGTTTCTCTCCAGTGTGCGTTAATTTGTGTCCAGTTAGTTTATAATTGTCGGCAAAACCTTTTACGCAAATCACACTTATGTGGTGTCTCTAAAGTGTGTATTAATTTATGCTTTACTAGAGACGGACGTAGCCTAAAACGTTTTCCACAGACATCACACTGAAGCGGTTTCTCTCCTGTGTGTATAAATTTGTGATACGTTAAGACATTATTACTCGTTTTCCACATAATTAACACTTATGTGATTTCTCTCCTGCATGTGACATATTGTGGTCTAATTACCTGAAAAACATTTTCCGCATACTTTACACTTATGCAGTTTCTTTTTAGTTTTTGTGATGTCGTGACTCCGATGTGAGTAATCTTATGACATGTGTAGTAAAGTTTTACTCCCTTGTCTCAAAATGTGAATATTTAGATTGGACGGTCTTGTAAATCCCATTCAGCAATTGTGACACTTGTGTGGTTTCTCTCCTATAATTTGTGTCTAATTAGAGTAGCATTGTGTCGTTTTTCTCCACTGTGTTGATCTGTGTTTCAAAAGTTCAAAACGATTGGTAAATTTTTTTCGGCATATATGATATTGATAGGCTTTATCTTTGATGCGATGATGTGAATTATTTTTTTCCCTTAAATTCAAACTGTTCCCAGACGTTGAACACTTGTGTGTTTCCCTGCATTATCTGCTAATTTATACAGTGGACTCTATATATTAACCTTCGCTATATCGAATATCTCCATATATCGATCAGAATGCCAGGCACGAACGAATGTCCCACGCTTAAGCATTACACTGGCTCTCTCTGTATCGTACCTCTCTATATTGAATCTTTCTCTATACTGACCAGTTTTATTTACCCCACCGTGCAATTTCTCTCCATATAGTGAACTTGAAGTGCCAAATTTCAAATTGCACAATGTTTTTCGGTTCAGTTTGAATTTTATTTTTACTGTGCAAAAATGTAATAAACTTAACGAAGATTCCTCTCCTTTTATGCTTGACTTTAACTCGCCAAAATGTCAAACAAACGACCCAACTTGGCCTTAAAACAGAATTAATAATCCTTAATCAATAATCAGGATTAACCCAGCTCTGCGCATCGGTTGGTTCTATTCTGCATTTCCCACTTGACTCGAATTTATTTAAATTAAATCAAATCACTTTTTCTGAATGAAAGAATTCCAGGGTTTTTTTTTATGTGTTAACGAGTTATTAACAATCAATTATTCCGGTTTTTATTAAAAAACCACGAAGAGGAAAGAGACAGTATTTTCGTACTCTAGACTTAATTAATTTAAGATTACAAAATTAATCAAATATTTCATACTTAGGTACTGTCATAATTTTAATTGAGATATTTCGTTAAAATTAAAAGAAAACATGAATATTCTAATCGTGTCCTGTATGTCAAGACTACAATCTCAATCCTTGAGCTGAGCTTTAATACCATAATGTATACCATATGACAAGTTCAAAAGTCAAAACCTTGTGCGTCTTGTCTGTGCAGTGCAGTGTGCAGATTCATTAGACTTGAGGAATGATATCACAATAATCCCCGTCCTTAATAAACCAAGTCTTCAGCCCCATCTCTGTCGTCAATACTTCACAGCCGCCCTTTGTAAACTGGATCAAATCAAAAGAAAAGAGAATAATTAAAATTAACATAACATTCTTCTTGTGCGGGTTCTATTGAGCTCTCATGTTCTAGAGTCCGTTATTTTAAATAAATAGTTTTTCTATCTCACCTCACAATATTCAATCTCAAGTTTGTTGATGTGTTTCATTGAATACAAACCAAAGTACAAGAATATGTCTGTCATTCGTGTTACCCTCGTTGGCCCATTTCCAGTAATAGATAATTCTAAACGATTTAAATCTGTTAAGTACAAGAAAAACGAAATTAAATTCACAACAAAAACACTAGACCAGTAAAGTGTGAGTGACTCATGTAAAGTTAATTCTCTTACTTGTTAGATTTGCGATGGATGGAAATTGACAATATCGATCCCTGTAGTGCCGAATCGTTTCTGTTCGAAGTTGGACTGTCATTTTCTTCAATTCAGAGACCAAGTGCTCAAGTTTATGAATTTTCCGGACTGGAATCCCAGTGAGGAAAGCATCAATGTTCTCTATTCCCTCTATCTTTCCCGACACGGATAAATCTTCTAGTTGTGTCATTTGAGTCATGATCTTTCTTAGTATTTCCTCACCATCCGTTTTAACGTGCACCTGGAATTTGGTCAATTTTGGGAAAATATACAAAATGTGGTCCAGCACTTGTGCTTTAAAGACGAATGCACTAAGAGTCAATGAATTGACATTTGGACAAGGTTCAGAGTTTGGTAGGAATTCCTCCCATTCATCCTCATCATCATCTTCGTCGTAGTCCCAATAATCCAACTCTAGTTCCTTGAGGACTGGAAACAATTTGTTCAAATTTACACACTTTGAGTCGAAATCCTCGGAGATCCCAACCACCAAAATTTCAAGTTTTGGCATGTGTGGTAATTGGATAAAACTGGAACAAACTTCATTCACACGTAAACGTTCAATGGAATTTTTAAAAAGTGTGGCCAATGGTGGTAAGCATTTCTCTCCTACCCATTCTTCATCGTAGCCTTTGAAAAAAGTAAGACTCTTCAACTTCAATCCAATTTCTGTCAATCTTCGAAGAGATTCAAAGTGTTCAATCTTTGCATTGATCAAATTCAAGTTTGTAATGACAGGTGCACGTTCAAATTTTTCAATGGCGTTCAAAACTTGACCAATTATACTTCTGTCGGGATCATTTCTCGAATCCGATACTTTAAAATCTGATATATTTGGAGCGACAGATAGGATTTCCTCCAAAAACGTTGGACAGCAATCACTCATGTTAGTCAAGTCATTAGGATCCCTGTGAAAAACATCTAATTTTTTTAGGAGAGACAATGCTGGTTTGGTGGAAGAGTCAGGGAACAATTTAACAGTGTTTTCTGATCTGGAATGAATTTGTATTGCCATGTGAAATGATTGAATGTTGGACATGGCTTTGAGTAATGCCGAGATATCTTCCAATTCCATTCTAGGGACTTTCGATACTGGCTGTGCTAGAGAAACTGTCTTGGCTGTGCTCCCACTAATTTGAAGGAATTCTTGGCCAGGTCCTTCTGTTGTACTAAATGGGTCGAGATAATATTTGACGAATGGAATTCCCAGTTTGTTCTGTTTAAATACTTCAACAAAATCTGTGAGTTTCCTTGTCATTTCTTCTGTGTTCCCACGGAGTGTGACATCGAATTTTGATCGAGCAGATGGCAGAGTTAATTCATACCATTTCTTGCACACGAATCTACACGCCTTCAAATCCTTCCCTTCCATGTCTTGAAATAAGATGCTGAGTATCTGTAACCAATTAACATGTTAGGAGTTAGTCAACAGAACACGACCGAGAAATTTAAAAAAAAAATAGAATTCAAAATCATGTTAACTCTAAAATACACTATAAAAATAATTCCTAATGTACCGTAGATAAGAGTTAGTTGGTTTATAACCTTTTAATCGTACATTATGCACTGCACTACTACAACTACATAACACAAGAGTAACAGTAGTACTAAAAACTACACTACTACTAATATTATGAAACATACCACATCGTTTAAGAGAGGATGATCTTTCCGCTCCCACCATCCCTCCATCTCACTAGATATTTCCTCAGTCCCAGTCCCAACACCAACCTTAAAATTCAAACAATAATTAACATAATAAAAATATTTAAACGGGAAGGAAGTTTTAGGAACAAGTCCCTCTGAATGAGAGTTACAGTTACACCGTTACACGTGACGTCGTGGGATTAATTGTTCAAACTTTTATTCTTAAAAATGTTATTCTAAAATAAATTGGTTCTCCATAGATTTTTCAAATTAATTGTTTACCTTGACATTCGTCCACGCCATGAATGAAATGGATGTTGGTTGGTGGTCCGTTTAACAGTTCATCAGAAATATTGGAGGACGGAGGATGTAATTCAGTTAATAATTTCGAATTGTATTTTATTTTCGTTGTTTGATGTTTTTATTTTTATTAATTTGTTTTACATTCTTCCACCACAATTTCACTTCACGAGGTGGAAAGTAGTATTCAAATTCCGCGGTGGCGATTTCACCGGCCTATCACAAATCACAACTTCACAACAGAATAAGAAATAAACATGGGTCGTTCACAAACTGACGGAAGATATACGAATTCTCTACTTTATTTTACATTTCTTCTATTAATTGTTTTGTATGAGATTCAAGTGAAACAATAATAATAAACACATCAATTGATTCTTCGCCAGCTGTCCTGTCACATTTTGATTGAGTCGCGTAAGATGCTCAAGATTCCTCTGCCACTTTAGAACAAGAGCACAAAAAATATGGGTTTAATTTTAATAAACCAGAATCGGGCAATAAGCCATTAATACGCATTATATAGATAGATGACAGCTCTTTTTATTTGTTCATTGGCCAAATCAAATTGGTCAATTGGTCACAAGGTAAACTATTCTGCTGTCTAGAGTCAAACCCCATGCTCGAGGACCGGTCTCCTTTAGTTATATGTGTAATGAGAGTCTGACACTGACAACTCAGAATTTCCTGTAATATATTTTGACTACACTACTTATTATTTTAAATAAAAATTGTAATTGTAATTGTACAATTTAATAAACTACATAATTTTGATTACATTGATTTTTGACCACATCCTAATTTATTCAATATGTGCTATGCGTTTAATCAGAAATTGTATTAATATAATTGAAGTAGTCTGAAAAAAGGATATATTCGTATATCTGGAAAAACAACGCAAATGATAATTAAAGTCTTGCACTAGGGTTTTACAGTAACAAATCAATGTGGTTCATTTGTATTTATACACACACAACACCACTACCACTACTACTGGATTACATACAGAAGCCTTTCCCAAACAGTCTCAATCTCAACTGACCCTTTTACCTTGGTGTAATGCATTTCCTGGGCACGGTGGGAATTGTGTTCCGATTTAAACATTCGGATTTTCTATTTTATTGGAATCTTTCAATTTAAAAAAAAAATTAGACCAGAGTTTTTTGGAATTGGACATTGGACATTGACATATTTCATTGAACTATATCTGATCTGGCTCACGGAGGTACGGTCTTAATATACTAGAGAATCAGAGAATGTAACACATTTTAAATATTTTCGATTGGTAATTAATTAATGTGACCACATTTAAATTCACTAACTATAATTCAAGGACAAATTGAAGGAAAATGAATTCATGAATTTCAAATCCCTATATTTTATCACTGTTGTAAATATCATGGGCAGTGGCTGAGTAAGTAAAATACAAACAGAGAGGGTGTTTTGAAAACACTGACTGAAAATACTTTCAAATCACAGTATACTGTTATTTCCATTTTGAAATGACTAAATTGTTAGTCGAAATGTCGTGAATGTAGTTTTAAATTATTTGTATTTTCAACATGATTTTTAGACAACGTGCTTTAGCGTAGCTTCGCCGTGAACGGAAGTGTCTTGTGAACAATGGTCCCATGGTCGACTGCTCAAAGTCTTTTAATTTGAAATTGAAACCCGTTGAACTCTTGACCCCATAATTGAGATTTAATTTTAATAATGTCTTTGATATCTTTTGTAGATTAAACGGACATTACGCATTGGTGATTGCCTGGGAATAACGGAGTCAATAAATATCTCATATAAATTCTAGAGACAGGAAGGAAGGACTTGGATACCCAGCAGAGGTATGGATACTATTATCAGAATGTGCACGTATTAAGCATTACTTCCATTGATATAACGTGTTTGTATGTATTTTTTTCTGCGTTCAAAACTAATATGAACATTCAACAATTCAACTGTCTAACTGAGAGAACGTACAAATATTTAATGGTTAACCATAACTGTGTTCTAGAATCATGCCTTCTTCCAAAGGCAAAGGAGGAAAGAGGAAGAGCGGGTCACTGGAGGGGACGAGGTTCGATGATTTGACCTCTAAAACAAATGAAATGCACACGGACAAAATGAACTCAAGAGATGATGAATTAGGAACGGAATTCATCCCAGACAATCTAAATCTCTCTATTATTGATGACATTGAGATTAAACAGGAAGACATGGACTTCCACCATAACTCAACAGCACATTATGATTCTGAGGGTAACTCTGACCTTGAAACTGTTCCTAAGATTATACATGTTTCTGGATCCGTCAAAGCTGAGGAGAAATATTGGAATGACTGTTCCCTTGACCCACTCCTGATCCAACGAGACTGTGAGACTTGTGAGTGAGCCAGAAACCCCTCGCTTTATTAAGTAAACACGTGAGAGACAGCCATACTATACCTCAGCCCACCCAAGACAACTTACACATTGACCCTGTCCCTCAGCAAGTCAATGAGTATGGTAAAAGTGTCAATCATTTGAAGATACGGAAAGAAACGTTCCAATGTGATGAGTGTGGGAAGCGTTTCTTACACTCAAGTCATTTGTATTTCCACAAGAAAATTCACACTTACAAACGTTACAAACCTCATCCCACCCAAGACAACCTACACATACACATAGACCCTGTCCCTCACCAAGTTCAACAGTCTTCATCCATTCAAATCATAGGTGGGGTGGACGAGGGCATTGAGAATTTCGAACATTCCGACCAGGAATCGGAGTCTCAATGTGAGTCTGACCCAGAATTTGAATTAGCAGGTGGTGGTGAGAGTGAACCAGATTATAGTCCAGCTACTCACTTGACCAGAAATGTCCGTCGTCAAGGTCAATTAGCTAAAACCCACACCACAAATGAATCCACAACATCAAAGACTAAAAAGAAGAAACTCCCATCCCAGAAACATTCAAAATGTAGCGAGTGCGGGAAAAGTGTCCAACAATTGAATGTTCACATGAGAATCCACACTGGAGAAAAACCATTCAAGTGTCATGAATGTAAAAAGAGTTTCTCGCAGTTAAGCTATTTGAAAACACACAAGAGAATTCACACAGGAATAAAACCATACAAGTGCACCGCGTGTGAGAAGAGTTTTGTCTGCTCAGGTGATTTGACCAGGCACAAGAGAGTCCACACCGGCATTACACCGTTCAAGTGTGACGTGTGTGAGAAGAATTTCACTAGCTCAGGTAATCTGTCTAATCACAAAAGAATCCACACCGGACTAAAACCATTCAAATGTGACGAGTGTGACAAGAGTTTCCCGCAGTTCTTTCATTTGAAGAGGCACAAGAGAAGTCACACTGGAGAGAAGCCGTACAAGTGTGATGTGTGTGAGAAGAGGTTCTCACAGTCAGGTCATTTGAACTTACACAAGAGAACACACACTCGAGAGAAACATTATAAGTGCGACGATTGTCAGAAGAGCTTCTCAATGTCACATCATTTGGTGATCCACAAGAGAATTCACACCGGAGAGAGGCCCTAAAAGTGTAAGGTGTGTAAGACTTTCACACTGTCAAGTCATTTGAACACACAAAAGAGTTCACAATCTGAGTCTAAAATTGGGTCATAAAAAAACATAGCAATTACAAATTATTTTTACAATTCAAATTGGGGTTCCCGAATCCGCTTAAAAAAGTTTCACATAGAAATTCTACATTTGAACAAATTTTCACTATTACGAATTAGAACACACGATATTTTTAACGAAACTGTTTTTCCAAAATGATTTTGAGCAGTCATGTTTTTTGTACCATCTAAAAACCCCATACGTTATGAGTTGAATATTTATATAACTGAAATTCAGTGGAATGTGCAACTCAAAAGTGATTGACCGAAATCTTTTACATACATTAATCAGCAATAGCTTCACTTGAACCCGAGGCCCAAGTCCTAACTCCCAAAGCAAGTGATAATTAACACATAAAAACAGACGTAAATAATTAACTGATTATCATTATTATTCAAACAGTATCGAAATTAAAACTTACCTTTACTAAAATTGAGTGTAGGATTTTGTGTTCCAGTCAAATCACACATGGCGTAGGTTACTCTTCCACCGATTCCATTTTTGAATCTTTCCTCTATACGTGTCTTGATATTTTTATAAGACTAATGTTTCAAACAATTAATAGTAAAATACATATAAGTGTTCTGCTAGAATTATGTGTACATAATATTTGCCTTACGGTCCGCTGTACACTACTTATCCCACAAAAATGCCTGCGCTATGCGTAAGAGAATGTTATTCAAAGTAGGGAATTGTACTCTTTTAAGACTCGAACGGTAGTTTTGATGAAATGAATGAAATTGAAGGGATACAAGAGGTATGTTCGGCTGGAAAAAAAGTAATATAAATAAATAAAGAGGTCGGAAATCGTAAAGGCAATACTGTATGACTTTTCCTGGTAATTCTACATGTAATGAATTGTATTTACAGGTATATTCTTAGGGTATGAAGAAGAACTCGTTTTGAGAATGTATTTGTATGTTGTCTTTGTATTATTTTTTTGTTTATAGTCTATCAAAAACATTGAAATCTTTCTAAGGGATCCCACTTTTGTAAATTTCGTTTCAAGCTCATTACAAACTATTCATTCTGAAATAAATTCCACCCAGGAATGTATATTTATTTAAAAAGAATCAACTCAACTTCAAAATCAATTCAATCGAAAAACATACTTGATGTACGACTGCAGTGGAAAGCACACTAATAAAGAAATCAAATCAAATTCATG
>JAQIXO010001446.1:0-12383 GCA_034700305.1 Protaphorura armata | reverse complement strand
GAGGAATCCCCGGGACATCAGAGTATCACTGATGAAAATGACAATGAGCTTGGGCAACAAGAAGAAAAGAGTCCGGAGGTCAACTGCTCAGACGAGATTAGTGATGCCAGAGAATCACAAAGTTGTCCCGGATGTGGAAACAGTCACGTGCCGGATAAAATTCGGCAAAATGATTTTTGGGATGAAATTGCTGAAGGATATTTATTCAGCAGTGCTGAGGAAGAAGATGAGGATGAGGAGGAAATGGACGGATTCTCATTCTATGCCGATGACGAGGAATGGGAAGAAAAACCCACTGATGAAGAGCTTCCTCGAAAAGAAAGTTTTGAGGAAAAGCTAACCCGACTTGACTATTATGTCCAAAATACTGTCCGCTGGATTTCCGCCATGTTTACCGCTTTCGACTTCTTATCAGACTTCGAGAGTGATGTATTCCCTGGAAGCAAGTTTGGATTGAAAGACTTAGCGGCTGAAGTTTTTCACATTACGGACCCTGATCCCGTATTCCTCTCCATGATTTTAAATCAGGATTCCTTCAGCACTACAAACCTCGACAATCTTCAGCTTTGTGAACCCAAGCGAAGTTACACACAGGTCGCCAGAAGTGAAGATTGGACTGAGGACTTTGGAAGCGAATCTGACGAGAGCGGTTCAACCACGGCAGGCTCCGAATATTCCAATTTGGAATCAAAAATTCCTGACAAAGAGATTTTGGCTGCTAAAGTCTCCGAAGAGGAGAATTTGAACACGGAAGATATTGATCTTCCAGAGAAGCAGTCAGCAGAAACTGTGGGTTCTCCTTCCTCGATCCCCGAAAACGGAAGCATCTCTCCCGGAAAAACATCCAATTCGGAAACGACTGTTCGTCTAGGGTTAGTTAGGAAGGAACATCAATATTGTATTTCAACATGGAATTTATTTTAAATCCTGGTATATGTATATTTTCTAGCTTTGCTCAGAGATGCATTCGGTGGATCGCACGGAAGGTGGGACGAAATAGAACACGGGTGGCCCCTGCAGAGTTGATCGGAACCCAAGTTCTGTCTTCTCCGTGTCTGAATGTGAAGGTCAAGATGGGAAAGGAACCAAGTCCTTCTGGCTCCGAAAAAATCAAGCCGGCCAGAAAATGTCAACCCGATGAGGTCAAGGAACAAAACTCAGCGGAAGCTCCTGGCATTACAGCCAAAATGACGGAAACAATGTCCAGCCCCTATCGGCGTGAGCAGGCCTTGAGGCGAAAAGAGACTAATACGCCCGATAGTCTTTACGGCGAAGTTACCGTCAGGTGATATAAAAATGCATAACATAATATTTTGGAACGAGTACCAAGACACAATAATATTGTGCGAGTTAATTGCACATGCGATAGAAGTTTGAGTAGATCATTAATACTAATGGTTTTTGTTGTTATTTGTTCCTTTATGCAGGAAGAGGACGGCAAAGGCAGGGTCTCAAGATTGGATCCGATTCCCTGGCCAGAATTAATAGATGATCGAAGTTACGACTCATCGTATAATACTTTTGTGGTGGTCTATTTTGACCCTTTGTATAAAACCGATAAAGCCTTCGTTTGTTGTTGAGTTGGGTCACTTATAACCCTGTGTAATAAAGAATATCGGTTGAATTGCACGATTTCATGTGTACATATCCTCGGGAATCATATCGGGATTGAGAAGAGAAGTGAGAATTTATTACTGACTGTCTACTGCGCTGTGATCCTTCTATTATACATCCGGAGAAAGCATATCTTCCAATTAATGTTATCCTGATTCTCGAACTCACGTATAATTCATGTGTATTACTGTCTTACTACTCACTTTGTATTCAAGTCCAACTCAACAGTGTATTTTTCACGCTGATATTGTTATGACACCTGAATGTTTCTACTACAAACAAATTGAAACTTCCAAATAACCAGATACGACCAATCTACTTTTTGATCGGCGAATATATTTTTTTTTAAATATTTGAGATTTACTTTAATTTTTGAATACTTGTAATTAGTTATTGAAATGGCTGAGCAAAATCGAATCACAAAACCTCTACCCCTTGAGGTAAAATCTCGCATACACAAATTTAATTTTAAGAACTCGTATTTATAGAGAATAAATTTTGATTTTTCCAGATTACATCAAAGATTCTAAACATGATAACATTCCAAGAAAAATTGATTGCTCGTCGGGTTTGTAATTATTGGCGTGTCATCTTGGATGAATTTGGAAACTATAAATTTCGCATTGCTGTAGAGGACAATGCAATGGTTGACTTTCTATTGAACTCCTCGTTTCCATTACTGGAGTTTCTCCATTTGGGCGGTGTGACCAAAGCAATGTCATTAACATTCTCCAGAAATAAATTTCCACGAGTGCGTGTGGCCGTTCTGGGAAACCAGAATTCAGGCCCAACTGTTCTCAGTTTTTTAAAATACGGCCTGATGTCAGCAGAGAAACTAACAATTGAAGCCTATGCTTTTCGAAATGTTGTGACATCTCAAATCTCAAGCGTACTTCGAGATGCTGAATTTGAAAACTTGTTGCAGCTCAAACTCAAGGTAATTGCTAGACATTTTCAGTTGAACTAATAAAATAGAATGAACATATATTGGACTAACTATAACATCATGTCTTAGATTAAATCCACATATGACACGGTGAAATTAGCAAAGAAGCAAGTTACAGTGATGAGCTGCTTTTTGGAATTCGTAAAAATCCCTCACCTCAAAGTACTCAAAATACACATGCAATGCAAATCAGATATTGAAGAAGATGTATCATTGTTCCAAGAGTTTGTCCCCAACGTTTACAAGTTTATTGCCCGCATCTCCAAAACACTGAAAGTTCTATCTTGGACATTTGAATACGAAACCCCAGGCAGTCTACCTGTTCCACAGATTCGCAATGAAATCTTGGAATCCATTCGCTCAAATTTGAAATTGAAGACCTTTAAAGTTCGTTCGTACGACAACGTTTTGCCACTAGGTTCGTTTACTTTATATTTCTTCAATCACAAATTAGTGGCCGAATCGATTTTGCTGAATATTGTTAAACTTGTAAAAAAAATCAGTCGAATCAAACAGGCCAGGAGTTCCTCATTTTCTCAGCCTGAGGAAAGTTGATACCGTTTTCAAAAACCATTTTCAAGATTATAACTATAACAGATATTGAGCGTTGAATTACTAATAATTGTAATATATTTATAGTACTACCATCTCTTTGCGGGTCGGACTCGCTGACATCATTCACTGTCAAAATGAAAGGAGTTTCCAGTTTGGCTCCCGAATTCTCCCGACCTATTTCCAACGCCATGCAGCGAAACAAAGAAACACTGACAGATATCGTCCTGCAAGCTCAACAGGATTTGGACATGAATTTGCTCAGGAGTTGTTATAAATTGAAGTCCCTCTACATTCATGTAACCGATAATAACTATTGGCCTCGACGGACTAGATTGACCAACCCGACCTCGAATGATGTCAATTTTCCAGAGTTAAAATCATTTAAGCTCAGGGCATGGGGCATTGAGTTCCCAGAGAATTTCAGTTTTGCTTCTTGGATTGTTGAGAGAATGCCAATGGTAGAAAAAATCCAACTCAAGACATATTACCGCTTCCTATCGATTCCAGTCTTACAAATCCTCGTTCATGGGTTACATCGACTCAAAAGAATTATAGTTGACCATGACGGATTCATATATCACATGATGGACAAACTTGATGCTTACTGTGCGGATACCGAAGACCTCACTTTTAAAAATATTAATAAGACCAACTCCAGAGGAGGTATGTTCGTTTCATTCGTAATTGAAATTGATCGCTAGGTCCCTCTCGTAAGATTTCTGAATTTTAACCCGACGAAATTTGATTGCGACACAATAAAATAATTTTCGAGCCGTATTTGCAGCAGTGATGGGTTTGCTTACGTAATTTTGTAGAAGAAATTTATCAATATGAAAACAAAAATAGACCAGTGTGCATTACAATGGCTCATTTCACATCTTAATATGAAAAGGAAAATTCGTTTCGTTTCATTTCGAGAGTTTAAAACATTTCTTTCGTACTTTACGGTCAGGATTTAGATGAGAAGCTGAGGTTATTCTTAGAAATTATCACCAACAGAAAAATGTCCATTCATGGATTGTGTAACGAATGAAAATTTTGGAAATTATTTGAGTCGAAACAATAACGCCTTCAGTTGTACTTCCTTTTCAAAATATCACCAAACTTTTAAATAATTTCTTTTGTCTTTTATTGTAAGAAGTCAAGAGGGTCGAAACGGATGAATCAATTTGAAATTGAATACAGCAAACGCATGCGAGTTAATTAACAATTTACAAGAAATCTTAATATGGGCATACAAGGATATTTATCGCCGCAGACCTTTTGTACTTTGTGGAACGAACTCTGTGTATGTGAAAAATGAGTAATAGAATACGCAATCCGTTTGCCGCTACCTTGTTATTAGAGATCAGAAAAATAAATAATTTGTGGAAATTGAGTTCAATCGTTAACAGTGTATTTCTGTTTTACTTCTCACTTTGTATTCAAAGTCCAACTTCGGGTAATACATCATAGTGTTATTTCTATCACCGAAAATTCATGTACAAATTAAAATTGTTATGACATTTGCATGTTTCTACTACAAACAAATTGAAACTCACAAATTACTGAATCGGGACTAGATAAATATCGGAGACTATATTTTCAAAATAGTGTGACAAATTTTTTTTTGAATCCTTGTAATTTGTTGTTGAAATGGCTGAAAATCAAATCACAAAACCTCTACCCCTGGAGGTAAAATCTCGGAAGTACAAATTTAATTTTAAAAACTCACATTTCTAGAAATTAAAGTTTGATTTATATACAGATTACATCAAAGATACTAAACATGTTGACATTCCAGGAAAAATTGATTGCTCGTCGGGTTTGTAATTATTGGCGTTTCATCTTGGATGAATTTGGAAATTATAAATTCTGGCTTATTGTGAAGGACGATACTCTGGTTGACTTCCTGTTGAACTGCTCTTTTCCAGTTCTAGAATTTCTTAAACTGGAAGGTGTAACTAAAGCAGTTTCATCAACTTTCTCCAGAAATAAATTTCCACGAGTCCGGAGTGTTTTTCTTGGAAACCAGAATTCAGGGCCAATGCTTCTCAGTTTTTTAAAGTACGGCTTGATATCAGCAGTAAAACTAATGATTGAAGCCTATGCTTTTCAAAATGTTGTGACATCTCAAATCTCAAGTGTACTCCGTGAAGTTATATTTCAAAACTTGACCCAGTTTCAGCTCCAGGTAATTGTCGAAACGTTTTCAATTGAAATACGTATGTTGGAGTAATTAGAACATCTGCTCCAGATTATAACGAAACATGCCACCATGAAATTAGGAAAGAAACAAGTTACATTGATGAGTTGCTTTTTGGAATTTGTAAATATGCCACACCTCAAGGAACTCAAAATATTCATGGAATGCTATACAAATATTGAGGAAGTTGTGTCATTGTTTCAAAAGTTTGGCCCAAGCATTTACAAGTTTCTAGCTCGCCAATCCAAAACACTGAAAGATCTATCTTGGACATTCTACACATTATACGAAGTGCCAGGGAGTATGCTTGTTCTACCAGTTCCGAATGAAATCATGGAATCCATTCGCTCAAATCTCAAATTGAAAACCTTTCTAGTTCGATCGTATTACAAGAACAACATTTTACCACTAGGTTTGTTTACTATGTATTTTCACAAATGACACCGAGGGAATATAGAAAGTAACCGAATCGGTTTGATGTCCGGTGTCCGGATCGGTGTCTGACTTTCTACTTGTTTAACTTGTAAAGAAAATCAGCCGAATCGAAGGGTTAACATTTCCTCATTTGGTCTGTTTAAAGGTTTATCCTAATAGTCATCTTCATGAATCCAGCAGCTATTAAGTAATCAATTTGAAATTGTAATTTATTTGTCTTACCTTTAGTATTACCATCGATGTGTGGTTCAGACTCGCTGACATCATTCATAGTCATGATGGACGGCGTTTCCAGTTTGGCTCCTGAATTCTCCGAACCTATTTCCAACGTCTTGCAACGAAACAAAGCGACACTGACAGATATCGTCATGCATGTTTGGAGGGCATTTGACATTAATTTGCTCAGGAATTGTCACAAATTGAGATCCCTCTCCATTCATATAACCACTGTTTTCGTTAGAGTGGTCAACCCGTCTGCCAGTGATGTCAATTTTCCAGAGCTAAAAACATTTAAGCTCAATGCATGGGGCATTGAATTCCCAGAGAATTTCAGATTTGAGTCTTGGCTTGTTGAGAGAATGCCAATGGTAGAGAAAATCCATCTCAAGACATGTTACCGCTTGCTGGCTATTCCAGTCTTACAAACCCTTGTAAAGGGGTTACAACGACTCAAGGAAATTAGTGTTGAATGTGACGGATTATCATATCACACGAGTGACAAACTTGATGCTTACTGTGCCGATACCGAAGGCCTCACCTTTAAAACTATTAGTAACCCCGACCGTTACCGTTATGTTGATGGTCTGCTTCTGTCATTCGTAATTGAAATTGATCGCTAGATCCCCGTCGTAAGATTGTGGTGCAATAAAATAATTTTTGAGTAGTATTTTCACCAGTGATGGGTTTGTTTAATTCTTGAAGAGAACTCATGAGTTTAAAAACTAATTGAGACAAGTTGGCACTAGCAGGAACGGTAAAAATATATATTTTTTCTAAATATGTAACTCGATATTTTCAGTTTCATAGGAGTTGAAATTTTCCTTTCCTATTTGACCTGGGTCTAGTATTTATTAGAGAATTATGAATTATCATACAAATCATTACTGGCAACCGGCTGTGCAGTGATCTCTCGATTCATGAATTGCGTAACGAATCAATAGATGCAAGTCGGATGTAAGGTAGTGTAATAGTGTTATTTTCATCACCACAACTTCATACAATAAAGTTGAAATTGTTATGACATTTGTAGGTTTCTACTGTATAAACAAATTGTAGCTTACAAAATATCAATGCGCACAACATTTGTAGTCCGCAATTTTTTAGTAGATAACTATCGAAGACATGTATTATTAAAATATTGTGGCAGATTTACTGAAAACTTGTAATTCATTGTTGAAATGGCTGAGCAAAATGGAACCACAAAACCTCTACCCCTTGAGGTAAAATCTTGCACACATGAATTGAATTTTAAGAACTCGTATTCATAGAGATTGAAATTTTATTTCTACAGGTTACATCTAAGATTCTAAACGTGTTGACATTCCAAGAAAAATTGATTGCCCGCCGGGTTTGTAATTATTGGCGTATCATCTTGGATGAATTTGGAAATTATAAATTCTGCCTTACTCTGAAGGACAACACTTTGGTTGACTTTCTTTTGAACTCCTCGTTTCCTGTTCTCGAGTTTCTCCAACTGGAAGGTGTCACTAAAGCAGTGTCATCCACTTTCTCGAGAAATAAATTTCCACGAGTGCGAACGGCTGTTCTGGGAAACAAGAATTCAGGCCCAGCTGTTCTCAGTTTTTTAAAGTATGCCCTGGTATCTGCAGAAAAACTAACTATTGAACCGTACGCTTTTCAAAATGTTGTGACATCTCAAATCTCAAGCGTACTTTGTGAAGTTAAATTTGAAAACTTGTCACAGTTTGAGCTCAAGGTAATATCTAGACATTTTCAATTGGAGTAATGAAATAAAATGCAGATGAGATATATTGAACTAATTACAAAATCCTGTTCAGATTACAACCACACCTGACACGATGAAATTAGCAAAGAAACAAGTTACACAGATGCGTTGCTTTTTGGAATTTGTTAATATGCCTCACCTCAAGGACCTCAAAATACACATGAATTGCGAAACAAATCTTGAAGAAGATGAGTCATTGATTCAAAAGATTGGCCCCGAATTTTACAAGTTTATTGCTCGCCACTCTAAAACACTGAAAGAGTTATCCTGGTCATTCCATATATCAAAATACGAAGTGCCAGACAGTCATAGTCTATTTGTTCTATCCATTCCGAATGAAATCATGGATTCCATTCGGTCACATCTCAAATTGAACACCTTTGAAGTTCGTTGGTGTTACAACATTTTCCCACTAGGTTTGTTTAGTGTGCATTTCTTCAATCACAAATGGTGACGAGGAGATGTAGTGGCCCAATCGATTTGGATAACTTTCTATTATTGTTATTATTGTTAAACTTGAAAAAAAGTCAGCCAGTTTACCAGACCACGTTTGTCCGTTTCAAGAAAGTCAATTCTTTAAAAAATCATTATGTAATTTATAATGTAATTTATTTGTCTTGCCTTTAGTATTACCATCGCTTTGTGGTTCAGATTCGCTGATATCCATCACAGTCAGGATGAACGGAGTTTCCAGTTTGGCACCTGGATTCTGTGAACCTATTTCAAACATCTTGCAACGAAACAAAGCGACACTGACAGATATTGTCATGCACGTTAACACAGAATTGGATATGAGTTTACTCAGGAATTGTCACAAATTGAGGTCCCTCTCGATTTATGTAAACAATAGTGAGACTAGAATGGTCAACCCGTCCGCCAATGATGTCAATTTTCCAGAGCTTAAATCATTTAAACTCACTTCTTGGGACATCGAGTTCCCAGAGAATTTTAGCTTTGCTTCTTGGATTGTTGAGAGAATGCCAATGGTAGAAAAAATCCAGCTGAAGACATACGTTCGCTTGTTATGGACTCCAGTTTTACAAACACTTATTAATGGTTTACGGCGCCTCAAGGAAATTAGAGTTGACGTGGACGTATTAAGAGAGCACATGGTGGACAAACTCGATGTATACTGTGCCGAAACCGAAGGTCTCACTTTTACAACTATTCCTGACATGCACCGTGGTCAAACTCTTTCATTCTTAATTGAAATTGATCGTTAGATCCCCGTCGTAATATTTCTGAATTTTAACATGGTAGAGTTTTATTGTGACTTAATAAAGTAATGTTGGATCAGTATTTACAGCAGTAATGGGTTTGCTTATGTAATTTATGGAAAGAATTTTCGAGTCTGAAAACAATTCAAGGATTGTGTAACGAATGAAAACGTTGGGAATTACTCAATTCCAGTCAAATAGACAAGCCGGTGCAACAAGTTCAGTCATCCAAAAATTAGTTCTTGAGTTATGGATTGCGTTGGTTCAAGAAAATTAGGGTTAATTGTGTGTCGCCATTTTCTACAGTGATATCAATTCTCCCAGGAGTCATAATTTTATCTGATACTTGTCTGAGACACGTTAGTTCTCTCCAATAAAAATTTATAGCATTTAATAAGTTCATTTTTTTGTAATTATATTCTCATTTTCATATACGAATACGAACTATCTGTAGTGACAGAATTGTTTGTACTCCAGAAGGAAGTTCGGCGGACGTCAAACATCTTTCCACGCCCAGGCAGGTTTATCTGTTATGAAGAGCAAATGGCACGTGTGTAAGGAATGCATTGCCCAAACTCACATCCTAAACCACTATCCAGATACTAATCTCTGTATAAATTCTTTTGTTTCGATGAATTCACGGTAAAATAAAAAATAGAATAATCATAATCAATCGATAAGAGTCAAACTGTGTTTAATAAACTCACTGGTTGGCTCACGCACGGACTCCTAAAATAGTACCCCAGTTATTTTTATGATACAAAATACAGTAAATAATGAACTGCATGACTAATTTGTTCACAAATCATTAGCTTGAACTTTGTGTTATCTGAACACACAGCATTAAACATGTCTGCTTTTATATCGTACAGGGTGGCACTTGTCCAAGTTATCATTCTATCTTAAAGTTCTGAGAATAGGTAAGCATATAGAAACATGTTGAGCGATGGCGTCCAACCGTGCAATTGAAGTTATTTTCCTAAGAGTATTCTTTGTATGAATTATGAATCCAGATGTTCGGGTTCGATTCATGTGTAAGGTCAAATGAACTGGAATTAGCGAATCAGGTGTGTCATGAGTTAACATTGAATGTTACATTACAATGAATGTTAGTAACATCAAGGAAAATACACTATTTTCCATCAACTCAGTTGTCTTTTATTTTGTAAATTTCCGTGTGGATTTAATACATTAGTAATATGAATATGGGGATAACATATTAACTAATTACGAAACGAAAATGATTATGGTATACCAAATCAATGGTGTAAACGAATTTGAAATTATGATTGACAAGGACAAGGATACAAGTATTTCCACAACAGGTAGGTGTAACGCGATATTTGAATATTTGTAAGAACTGAGAATATTTTTGAAATCCCTTACGAAGATTTTAAAAAAAATAACATTACATCGTGTCAATTTATTACCGATTGTATTTTCAACTTGAGCAATTATGAACACATTGAATAGAAAAAATTGGAGTGTTAAACTTGCGACTAAATGTATTTTCAAAAAATAATAATATTGTAGTTTGTGCCGTATTTTCCGAACCACTTATCTGATCATAAGTTTTTTAAGAAAATATTTACTATCCATACCTACAAGGAAACAATTATTACTTCAGGAGAAAGCATATTTTCCAATTAATATTATCCTGACTCACAAACTCGCGTATAATTCATGTTTGTATTCAAGTCCAACTCAACAGTGTATTTTTACGCATAAATTGTTATGACACTTGAATGTTTCTACTACAAACAAATTGAAACTTATAAATAACCAGATACGACCAATTTGGCTTTTTGATCGGAGAATATATTTTTTTAAATATTGAGATTAACTTTAATTTTTGAAATATTGTAATTAATTATTGAAATGGCTGAGCAAAATCGAATTACAAAACCTCTACCCCTTGAGGTAAAATCTCGCACATACTTTAATTTTAAGAACTCTTTATAGAGATTAAAATTGGATTTTTCCAGATTACATCAAATATACTAAAGATGTTGACATTCCAAGAAAAATTGATTGCTCGTCGGGTTTGTAATTATTGGCGTGTCATCTTGGATGAATTTGGAAATTATAAATTTCGCATTACTGTGAAGGACGATACTCTGGTTGACTTCCTGTTGAATTGCTCTTTTCCAGTTCTGGAATTTCTTAAACTGGAAGGTGTGACTAAATCAATGTCATCAACTTTCTCCAGAAATAAATTTCCACGAGTCCAGAAGCTATTTCTGGGAAACCAGAATGCGGGTTCAACACTTCTCAGTTTTTTGAAGTACGGTCTGATGTTTGCAGAAAAACTAACAATTGAAGCCTATGCTTTTCGAAATGTTGTGACATCTCAAATCTCAAGCGTGCTTCGAGAAGCTAAATTTGAAAACTTGTTGCAGCTCAAGCTCAAGGTAAATGCAATTGCTAGACATTTTCAGTTGAACTAACATAGAATGAACATATCTGGACTAACTATGACATCCTGTCTTAGATTAAATCCACATATGACACGGTGAAATTAGCAAAGAGACAAGTTACATTGATGATCTGCTTTTTGGAATTCGCAAAAATTCCTCACCTCAAGGAACTCAAAATACACATGGAATGCAAATCAGATATTGAAGAAGATGTGTCATTGTTTCAAGAGTTTGTCCCCAACCTTTACAAGTTTATTGCCCGCATCTCCAAAACACTGAAAGTTCTATCTTGGACATTTGAATACGAAACCCCACAGGGTCTACCTGTTCTGCAGATTCCGAATGAAATCGTGGAATCCATTCGCTCAAATCTGAAATTGAAGACCTTTGAAGTTCGTTCGTACGACAACGTTTTGCCACTAGGTTCGTTTACTTTGTATTTCTTCAATCACAAATTACAACTATAGGGGAAGTGGTGGTGGAATCGATTTGGCTGACTTATATTGCTGAACTTGTAAAAAAAATAATCTTCGAAATTATAACAATTATTGAGCGGTTAATTTTTAACTGTAATATTTTCATAGTATTACCATCTCTTTGCGGATCGGACTCGCTGACATCATTCACTGTCAAAATGAAAGGAGTTTCCAGTTTGGCTCCCGAATTTTCCGGACCTATTTCCTGCGTCTTGCAGCAAAACAAAGAGACACTAACAGATATCGTCCTGCAAGTTTCAGAGGAATTGGATATTAATTTGCTCAGGAGTTGTCCCAAATTGAGATCCCTCTCCGTTCATATAACCCCTACTACGACTGGATTGGTCAACTTTCTCGATATAACCCCTATTTCGACTAGATTGGTCAACCCTCTCGTCAATGATGTCATTTTTCCAGAGCTAAAATCATTTAAGCTCAATGCATTTTGCATTGAGTTCCCAGAGAATTTCAGCTTTGATTCTTGGATTGTTGAGAGAATGCCAATGCTGGAAAAAATCGAATTCATGACATTTGATCGCTTGCTATCGATTCCAGTCTTAGAAACCCTTGTC
>JAQIXO010001445.1:0-12397 GCA_034700305.1 Protaphorura armata | reverse complement strand
ACGGCTAGGGTCTGTGGGCTGGGACGGCTGGACGGCTAAATGAACTCTTGGGACGGCTGGACGGCTAGGGTCTGTGGCGCTGGGACGGCTGGACGGCTAAGTTAACTCTTGGGACGGCTGGACGGCCATGGAAACTCCTTGGACGGCTAGGGTCTGTGGGCTGGACGGCTAAGGTAAGGAACCCCTTTCACTTCCCGTGCCGTCCCAAGGAGTAAATGAGTATTCAAATGTCGCAGTGGCGGTTTGACTGGTTTGTGGTCATCAGAGAATAAGAATAGAAATCAACATTTGGGTCGTTCACAAAATCTTGTATCATAAGGGAATTCCTTTGAGGTTGATTATTGCATAATATGGACTCCAGACTTTTTAACATTTGCTTCATTAACTTTATTCGTTTATTCTTTTTAGTTGTGTGCATGAGTGCATGGTACATCTTCCATGGTTTTAAAGGTCACAAAGATTCACACGGTGGAGAGAATCGAAAACTGTACAAATGTGATGAATGTGAGAATAAATATTTTCACGAGAAATCCATGATTGATCATAAGAAGACAATCAATCCATTCAAATAACCGGATTTATCATATGTCATAAGAGTGAAGAATGTGAGAGAGAATTTGCTCGTCCGCACACACAGATTGATGCATCATAGGGCGACAGTTCATGTTCACAGTGACAGTATTTTTCAATGTGAACTTTGTGAGAAATCATTCACCCACGCTCAAAGGTTAGCAGATCATTGTGATCGTGAACACTCCAAACCTGAAGAAAATAGATTCAAGTGTAAGTCAGTTTGACAAGACATTTGGAAATGAAAGGCATCATAAGAGACATATTCTGATTCATGAGAAACGTTTCAAGTGTCCGAAGTGTGAGGAAGTCTTTAATTCCACTACATTATTAAGGAATCGCGTTATCTTTAAACATCGATTGATGACGTTCAAAAAATGTATTGGCAGCAGCAATAAATTCCAAAGTGTAATTAAAAATTTACTTGAACGAACGTATTGATTTTCTAAATGATAAAAATTACAAGTATACCGTATTTGGTCTATCAAATGTTCCCGGCGGTATTGGTATTATTGTACTACTGACTATTTGGTAGGAAACCACAAATCCCGTTTTTAATAAACTCGGTAAATTACGAGCCAGATTCCAGAATATCATCGTAACAGAAAAAACGTTCATGTTATGATTTATTATTAACATTGGATATATAAAAACGTATTACAAAGTGCGATTAGAATTAAACCGTATTTGTATACTTTCTATTCGGCCCAGGAAACGCACCCCTAGTAATAGGTAAAAATCTTAGATATTAGATGACAAATAATATATTTAAAAGTTAATTTATGTTCATGTACGACCAGTAGAGGGAGGATTAGTATTGCTATAAATTCTACCAAAGTCATATCTTGGGTGTTTAATTTTTAAATGATACCGTAATTTGTCTGGATTTGAGAGTTGGAGTGAACAAACTGGGCAAATAAATGAAGTAGTATGGTTTAACATGTGTCTGGCTAAACAATATTTTCGGTTGTAAGATTTAGGACAGCTTGGACACTGAAATACTTTGTCTTCTTCTGACCAAGTCTCATTAATATTCATATTCATGTTATTATTGTGTCTTCCGCTATCGTCCTGAACAGTCGCTAGTCCTCCGTCACCAGAATCATCTAGGAAAATTAAAAAAAAAACAATGGCAATTACATTTAGGAAGAACTTAACTGGGTCACGAACAGTTTATTAGTCAGAAAATTATTTGTCGTGGGGTAAATGGTAAAATTCATGGGAGACAATCTTCCTTGTTGGAATGAAAATCCATTCTTCTGCTTGATAATCCCTTACCGTCCACCACCACCACTTAATCGTAATCTTTTAATCCTTGAGCCACCCTCCTGATCAATTTGCCTCTTGAATTGCACCTCTTTTGACCTCCATCTGGTGATGAGAGTCCTGTCCACTTTGTAAATCTCACCCGCCTTCGTATTCGTGCTACTTTTTGCACAATTAATAACATCCAACTTGAATCTTGATGAATATCCACGTCTACGCTTCGGTATAGGTTTAAATCTCAGACTTGGATTTGTACTTCCATCCATGTCCATGACTGCAAATGAACAATGAACTAGACTTACCTGAGAATACTACTAATTTGAGCCCTAAACCCTACGACTATGAAATCCTAATGAAGTTGTAAAGAGTGTTGGCTTTTTACCTTCTGTGTCACGATCCAATTGTCCTTGATAAGAAGATGACGTGGATGGAATTTGAAAGTCTGTTTCGGTGTGATTGTGACTGCGCTGGTGTCCTCCACTTCGTAGAATGTTCCAACAATTCCCTTCTTCCTCTTTATCCACTGAATGAAGTTTACAAAAGAGTTATCAAAATGTATTCACGACCTCAATAAAAATGTGGAAATCATTTTTTTTCCTACCAGACTGTGACCGACCACAGGAATTAGACTCGTCTAATTGAACACTGGAAATGACATTTCCATCAACTTCCACTTTCATCTGTAATTAGACATTATTTTAAAAAATACACAAATTAATTAAGAAAACCAATTACAGAGAAAGTAACTATTTCCAACTAAAATTAAATTCAAATTTTAAAGTCAAAATTTTATTCTACCTCATGATCCTCAATAATTTGAACGTCTTCCATTTCAAACACTTGATGAGGATGAGCTTGACTCCGATGTTTGAACTCTGGATTTCCTTGACCTTCAACATCTGAGTAAATTGGCGCTTCATCATACGCCGTCGTCGTTGGAAGAATTGTTGTTTCTTCTACATTTTGAAGAGGATTTTGATTTTCTACCAACATTATTGGATCCACACGAAACCTTTTGGCAAAATTCGTGGTCGAAATATCCAGTGGATTTGGTGGAAGGGACGAAGTATTCGGATTTGTGACAATCGGTGGTTGGTTAGAACTCTGAGTAGTACATCCGATTGTGCGTCCAATTCCAGTTTCCACCGTTATTCCGGTAGAAATGGTCCAATTCGGCTGATGCGGTTGAGGTACTGCTGCCGGTGATGATTTTTTAGTCTCCGCCAATCCTCTAATTTGTAATGCTTCAGCCAGTCTAAGAAGTGAGGGCAGATTCTCTTGAGGAATCTGAGTTTCACCTTTGTACATGTAATTCAATATCGATTTGAGTTCATCAAATTTGACCCCTGGGCTCATGAATAATATCGGGTGTTTTGTACTGCAGTCAAGTGACAATAGTTCCTGCAACGTAAAATAAGAAGATAAGATTTTAATTAGTATAAAGTATAGTAACTACAATTTAATATGTTAGGTTATAGAAATTGCGAGCGAGTTTTTTCCTAAGGGGTTTTCCCTATTCAGTTATCACTGAACAAATGAGCTTTATACTCGAAATTACGAATGTCAATGAAATACTACTAAAAATATTAAATTAAATATAAAAAATTACTTGGAAATACGGAGAGCAAGCAGACAGGATGATTTTGTGAGCCCTTAAACATTTTCCTTCGGCTGCTAAAGTGACATCCACCAATTGTTCTGAATTGTACAAATCTTGAAATATATTAAAAATTGTGGGTTGATGACTCGTCCATTTGAGTTGAATTTGATCTAAGGGTGAAGAAGTTGTTGCCATGTTCTCAGAACGAGCGTTGTTTAACTGTCCACTGTGGCTTTGACCGAGACCGCGACCTTGACCTACACTTGGTGGTCCATTCTCTGGATTGGAATGCGCCATCATTTTTACGTTCTCAAATTTTTGACAAAAATACGCACAGATAGATAATTGATGAAAGTTCACTTCAAATTCAATGTTATTCCAGGAGCACAATAGTCATAGTCTCTTTCACTTCTCAACATGTAAAAATAATTAGGAGTACAATTTAATTTAATAGTTTGTTCTTGTTTAAAGTTTTTATTAATTGAGTGTGTTTTTATTATTATTTTATATTTTGAAATTTGAAAGATTGAGGAAAACGCGCGGCGAGGATTTGATGCTGAGAGCAGGAGACCAAGAAATGAGGTAAGGTAAGATTCTGTATACAAAACAGCTAACAGCATAATAATATGAAGATGGTCGTCAGTCAATATCACTACACGACCGCTGAGCTGACCGCCACCGCGACTGACCTAATTTCCTAATAAACATTAACTTTATATGAAAAGTCAGATTGCTATTTTATTCAAAAAGCTACTCGTCTTATGAGTTATGTCCCATTCTACTGCGCCCTTCATAGCGTAGAACAACAAGTGTCAACAAAAATGGCAGACTTTTGTGGGTTTGTCAGGAAAGTTTTGATGCTTCAAGACTCAAGGTCAAGGTGGATTAGTTAAATTAAATCCCAATTCATACCTTTCAGATCCAGTTAATTGAGAGAAAATTGAAAGGAATTTAATGGAAGGGAAAATTGGTATGAAAGTTAGTAGCTTTGGCAAAAAGTTTGGCCAATAATAACACTAGAAGTGAGAATATTCCTTTCATAAAGAACTCTGCCTTCCATTGCAGGTTCGGTTGTGACAAAATTTTACAAAATAGGTAATTGGTTAAAAAAATGTATACGATAATGTCGTGCGTTAAGCCAAATTGTACAATATAATCAATAATGTGTTATTGATGTTGTATGTGTTGAGTGTAGGTGGTGTTGCAAGATCTGAGATGACCCCTTCATAAGAATAGATAATAATAATATACCTATTATTACCTAATACCTAATATACATTGTGGTTATTGTTAGACTAATAAACTTTGGCGGACAATACCAAATAACAAAACTGCTTGGGCCAGGGCATTAAATTGTACAATTTTATTTGATGAAGTCTTAATGTATTCTAACATTAACATGTACCTCCAGATATACTTTCAGTCTCGAATGTCAAAACCACTCTTTCTTAGTTTAGTTATTACTGTGCCGTGGCCGTTTTCTTCTTAATCTAATTACATTTTGAAAAGAACGTTTTTAAAAATCATTCAGACTGCATCATGTTCTATATTGTTGTTAGAGAGAGCTAGAATTGAATTAAATATTTTAAATATATCATTGTGTTTCCTCGTCTCATCACTCCTCAAGGCGTACAAAATTCTTATGACAAAACAAAAATTAACTAACTGAAAGTATACTAAGAAATATTAAGTGTGTGGGTCATTTTTATTTTAAAAGTCAATCATGCATGTACATACCTACATGCTATTATAATATTGAGCTGGTACCCACAAGAGAAATATCATCAAAGTAAAGTGCAAATCTCACTTTATCCACTCAACTCAGGAGCTAGAGCTATCTCTTGTACCCTTGTACCAGTTGTACCACCACCAGCCACCCCTACAAGTTTTTCGCCTTGAATCGCAGTAAAAGACTGTGTACACCATCCAAATTAGTACGAGAAGCACAACAATTGTAATTGTAAAGACTCCAATTCCAGAATGAATACCAGGAGGGTCAGCCTGTGGGGAAAGCGAGAATTATGTTATGCTATGTTCGGTTAGGCAGTTACCTATACCTACTGCATCACGCCTTTCAAAATCATATTTACCTGGATAGGGATATCAGTAATATCTTCTCTCAAATTCTCTTCAGTTGTGTAGTCCAGATTAGCCTCAGTAGGAATGCGGTTGTTACAAGTGGATGAGGATTGCCGAGACAGTAAATGAGACTGTGGACCAATGACAACATAACATGGTATGGAAGAAATCGCTTCAATCCCGTCACTTATCCATTCGGCAATGAGCTCTTGTTGTACAAAATCAGACGCGCAATGAATGTTCTTTGGTAGCGGCAATTCTGGGAACCTTTAGAACGGAATAAATAGAATTTATTTAGATATTTTTTTTTCTGGAATATGGACCTGAACTAGACTTGTACTGTAATGACGTGTTGCGGTTGCGGCTGAAACTGGAAGTACATACACATAAGAACAGGAACACACAGGAAGTATTTAGGAAATCGAAATACACGTATGACATATGATTCCAATGAAAGACTAATTAACCATAATAATTTTTCAATGTTTACCAACATACATTTTACAGAATGAAATCATTGGATCAATTTCACAAATCGCGACTTTCATCTTCAACTTCCCCGTGGACCACGAGTGCTGGCAGTTCCCTAAAATTCAAAGAATTTAATAAATTAATACAGCTAAAAGAATTGAATCTATGTGGTTCAAAAATGTGGTCTAATTGATCTATGGAACTAAAAAATGATGTAATTTGTTGAACTTTCCCATAGGATCATTGATGATTCTATCGTGGTTCGTATAAGGCTTCAAAAAAAAATTTGAGGGGAAGTATTATTGACTATTGCATCATGCACCTTTTATTTCATCACTCCTTGGTCTCCTGAAAAGAATCAATAAGAATATTTTAATTGGATAGACCATGACTGTGACTGTACTCCAAACATAATCTGAACATATTGTACGTAAAAAAATTAAAATATTTGTTAGCATTTAGCAGTCGGAGTGGAGTGACGTTAAGAAATCAAGGGCGCCTTAATTTTATTAAGTTGTTGGACCAATTACCATTCACAGTATGACGTAGTATTTTGAAGATACTGATCACATTCCCATTTAATAAAAAATGCGAGAGGTGTGAGCATGATGTCAGGACTCTTTGCTAGTGTTTTGAGGACATACTTCACATCCACATCAAGATTATCCAACACATTTTTGACAACAGACTCTTCCGTGAACTTTGTGATCATTTTTAGAATTAACGAATTATTAGTCTTTGCTTCATTGTTATCTGTTGTTGTTGTTGTTGTTGTGGAACACAAGAATATTTGTAGTTTAATGAATACAAATAAGAATCCAATTCTTTTCACCCTCATTGTGATGAATGAATATTTAAATAAATTATGTATGTAAAAACGGGTTACAATGTTGCAAATGTTTTAATGGAATGCAACTGCTAACTGTACCCTAAAGCTCCTACGGCGGAGCATGCAGGTTCCTCAAACAATACATATGAATCCCATTCTAATAATACATATTGGAAAGGTTCCCTTCAAGTGCATGCCTTCCCTTCCTTACCCTTCAAGCCTTTTTTCATCAATATCAGAAATATGTACATGTAGGTCCATATTAATTGTGTTTGTTTGAAATAGCGTATGTATGTATAATCATTTATAAGAACAACCTTACATATTGAACTGTCGACGAAGCATATTGTGAGCCACACTGTAAATAAGAAAAGGCTGCCGTCTGTGCCTGTCATACGCGTGATATGAACTAAAGTACATAAAACTCAACTCACTCCAACTGCAACTAATTCTGCCCTGTTGTCATCAAATCAGGGAATTTCTACAACGTGTGATTTAATTTGATATGTCTGAAAATGAAAGTGTAAAATTCCAATTCCAATGAGGATAAAAATGTTTGTTTATAAAATGACGTTGAACGATTCAGTTTAATTAATTTATTAATCATCTTTCCTGCATATTTCTTTCACCTCTACCTCCCTCCCTACCTCGGTATATGAATACTTCTAATTAAATTAATTTTGCAATATACTTGATTTGTAGTGAATGTTTTCCTGTTTATTAATTTGTGAATACAATAAAGAAAAATTAAAATTATTTATGAGCTTTTAAATGCTTCTTCAACAAGTCATCCCGCTTAAATCTTTTCGAGCACTTTGGACAAGGTATGTCCGCATCTCCGTGACTCTGCTCGTGTCGTACGCAGTTGTATGATCTTGAAAAATATTTTCCTGTCAATTAAAGAATAAGTGATTAGTTTTCATATAAAAGATATGGCCCAAGGGTCAGCGCCGCTCATTACAAATTTCGAATGCAAATTGCATTACATTATATTATCTTATTCTTACCACACGTTTTGCATTCAAAATTTTTCTCTGACCGTGTCTCATTAATATTCATATTGTTGTGTCTTCCGCCGTCTTCCGGAATCGTCTCTAGTCCTCCGTCACCAAAATCAGCTAAGAAAATTAAAACAAAAAAAAACAATCAATGACTATCACATTTAGGACGAACTTGTTCGAGACCCCTAAAATCCCATCACTCCAATTTCTCTGTATTTTATCAGATGCACATTTCATAATTCATGGGAGACCAGCGTCTTCGTTGTAATAAAAATCCATTCATCTGCTTGATAATCCCTTACCGTCCACCACCACCACTTAATCGTAATCTTTTAACCTTGAGCCGCCCTCTTGATCAATTTGTCTCTTGAATTCCACCTCTTTTGTCCTCCATCTTGAGATGAGAGTCCTGTTCACTTTGAAAATTTTACTCGCCTGTGAACTCGTGCTACTTTTTGCACAATTAATAACATCCAATTTAAATCTTGATGAATATTCACGTCTACGCTTCTTCGGTACAGGTCTTGAGCTCAAATTTGGATTTGTACTTCTTCTGGAATCCATGACTGCGAACGAACAATGAACTAGACTTGCCTGAGAATACTACTAATTTGAGATGGCCCTAATAAAATTTATCATACGTGGTTCTGGTCTAAACCCCACGACTATAAAATCCTATGTAATTAGTTGTGAAAAGTGTTGTTGGCGTTTTACCTTCTGTGTCACGGTTCAATAATTGTCCTTGATAAGAAGATGACGTGGATGGAATTTGAAAATCTGTTTCGGTGTGACTATGACCGCGCTGCTGTACTCCACTTCTTAGAATGTTCCAACAATTTTCCTCTCCATCCGCTGAATGAAGTGTACAAATGAGATGTCAACATGTATTTATTATTTATAGTTAAATAGAAATATTGAAATCAATTCCAAATTTTTTCCTACCTGATTGTGACCGTGTAAAAGAATTAGACTCATCTAATT
The DNA here is from genome assembly GCA_034700305.1 of Protaphorura armata. Lineage (NCBI taxonomy): Eukaryota > Metazoa > Arthropoda > Collembola > Poduromorpha > Onychiuridae > Protaphorura > Protaphorura armata. The sequence continues at coordinate 3,600 of JAQIXO010001445.1, read as the reverse complement.
GTTCACCGGTAACGACATTTCCATCCACTTCCACTTTCATCTGTAATTAGACATTATTTTAAAAAATACATATGTTAATTGGCAGTAGAGTTTTATTTAAAATAATATATATATATATATAAACTATAAGAAAACCAATTATAGAGGGAGTCACCATTTCAAATTTAAATTAAATTCAAATTTTAAAGTCGTAATTTTATTTTACCTCGTGGTCCTCAATAATTTGAACGTCTTCCATTTCAAACATTTGATGTGCATGAAAACGACCTTCGACTTCCGCATTTCCTTGACCTTCAACATCAGGGTAAACTTGCGCTTCATCATACGCAGTCGTTGTCGGAAGAATCGTGGTTTCTTCTACATTTTGAAGAGGATTCTGATTTTCTACCAACACTATTGGATCCACACGAAATCTTTTGGCAGAATTTGTGGTCGAAATATCCAGTGGATTTGATGGAAATGACGAAGTATTTGGATTTGTGACAATTAGTGGTTGATTCAAACTCTGAATAGAAGATCCGGTGGTTTTGTGTTTAATTCCAATTCCAGTTCTCACAGTTATACCAGTTGAAATGGTGGGATGTGTCGGCCAATTTGGCTGGTATTGTGATTGTTGCTGAGATTGGGGTACTTGCACTGGCACAGGTGCAGGTGCTGGCACTGGTGATGATTTTTTAGTCTCCGCCAACCCTCTAATTTGTAATGCTTCAGCCAGTCTAAGAAGTGAGGGAAGATTTTCTTGAGGAATCTGAGTTTCACCTTTGTACATGTAATTCAATATGGATTTGAGTTCATTGAATTTGACCCCTGGGCTCATGAATAATATCGGGTGTTTTGTACTGCAGTCAAGTGACAATAGTTCCTGCAACGTAAAATAAAAAGATATGGTTTTAATTAGTAAATACAATTAAATATAGTAGGAGCAGGTTTTGCGAGCGAGTTTTTTTCTAAGGGTATTTCCCTATTCATTGGTCAAAAATTAGCTTCGCATACCTAAGTCAACAATAAAATAAATAAAAAAAATTACCTGGAAATACGGAGAGCACGCGGACAGGATGATTTTGTGAGCCCTTAAATATTTTCCTTCCGCTGCTAACGTGACATCCACCAAATGTTCTGAATTGTATAAATCTTGAAATATATTAAAAATTGTGGGTTGATGACTCGTCCATTTGAGTTGAATTTGATCTTTTGGTGGAGAAATGTGCTCCGAAATAGCGTCGTCCAAATGTCGGCCACTGTCACTTTGACCTTGACTTGGTGGTCCATTCTCAGCATTTGCATTTGAATGTTGCATCATTTTCTCTTCTTTAAAAAAACACAACTGTCAATCCAATCACTTCAATTCAAATTCAATTGGTCAAGGAGAACAACCTTTTTAAATTGAATCCTTCGCTTTTAATTATTTAAATGATGGTTCTTTTTCTAATTGCAGGCTGCCATTGTAGAGTTTAATTGAGCAAGATGTCGTTTTAAAAATTATTGTCACATTACACATTTAGGTATTTTTTTTATTATTTTAGGAAGTTCAGCATTTCAAAAGTGAAAAAAAAAGCGCGGCACAGTGAGGAAATGTATGAGTGGGAGACCAGAAAATGGGGTACGTAGCAACTAATTCGAGAAAAGGCACGTGAGATGGAGTTTGATAATTGGTGTTGCTTACCCATGAAGGGAAAGGGTGTAGAAATGTTTAAGGAGTGCCCTAGTGCTAATAAGTGGTTATTTACAAAAAAAGGTTTAACCTCATCTGAATGGGTTAACAATATTAAAATGTCAGCAAATGTTGCACCAGTGAGAGCTGTTCCTGGAAGAAGTAAACCGGGAGTCATTGGACAAAGCCGTTGCAGATATTGCAACGAGTTTGAAACCCTCGCCCATGTCCTTGGCTACTGTGATCGTGGAAAATTACTTCATATAAATATGCATAATAAAATACGTACGAGAATTGCTGACTCCTTCCGTAATATTGGGTACCAAGTATCTGAAGAAATTCATTGTGTTGCCGAGGACGGCTCAAACAGAAGAATTGATATGATAGTTGTTAATATTGTAACCAGGGATGCCTTTGTTATAGATCCGACTGTTCGTTTTGAAGTTAATTCTGGTTATTCAGATGTTGTTCACAGAGAAAAGTGTGATATTTATAATCCTTGCGTCTCATACTTAAAAGAAAAGTTTAAAGTTAAATCTATTGAAGTTATTGGTTTGTTTATTGGTTGTAGAGGTACTATTTCTTTGTTTTTTGAAAAATTTAGGAAGAGGTTTAAGTTACCGAAGGACTTACGAGAGGATATTGTGTTGATAACCCTAAAGGGGTCTTCGCAAATCCTAAATAATCATCTGTACTGTAATACTTATTAATCTTTCTATTTTTTAATTAAGAGAAATACAAGAAACTCCATTTTCTTTCTAGTACTTTGGGTAATGCTTCGATAAAATTTATTAAGCAATTTATAATGTGTATCCTGTGTCCTTTGGGCAATCTTTGTATGGAAGACGGTTACGGAATAAAGTAATTTATTTTGGTGTTAAAAAAAATACGAAAATTAAAAGCAATTCCAGTCAAAATTATAATTTGGCTCAAATTATTATAACATAATTTAATTTTTTAATAATTATAGTAAGAAATGATAACATATTCATAATATGTTAGGAATCATGTTATCTTTAAACATCGGTTTGATGAATATTTTAGCAAATGAATTCCATCAAGTTGTAAATAAAAATGTATTTGAGCAAGTTATTTTGTGCAGTCATTCGTAGAAAATTAATACAAGTTGATATCGAATGGTAATTTGAGAAGTAGCCCTTTTTGTTAATTTTAACATCAGATACATACAAAAACTTAATTACAAAGTGCTTCTACTTTAGAATTAAAGAATATTACGTACTTTCTATTCGGCCCAGGAAACGTACCCCGAGTAGTTGGCAAAAACCCTAGATGCTTGATGTTAATTAATTTAAACCTGGTCATGTCCTGTTGGTGGGAGCAGTGGTAGTGCTAGAGATTCTACCAAAATTATATCTTGGATGCTTCATTCTTAAATGATACCTAAATTTGTCTGGATTTGGGAATTGGAGTGAACAAACTGGACAAATAAATGACGCAGTATGGTTCAACATATGTCTAGATAAACTAGATTTTAGAGCGTAAGACTTAGGACAACTTGGACACTGGTATACTACTTTGTCTTCCTCTGACCATGTTTCATTAATATTCATATTTTTGTGTCTTCCGCCATCATCCGGATTCGTCTCTAGTCCGCCGTCACCCGAATCATCTAAGAAAATTAAAACAAAAAATCATCGACAATTACATTTATTATGAAATCATTTGAACTTTATGAAATTAAAGTTGTAGTTCAAACTGTTCTAGATACCTAAAATCACAGTGTATTTATTATTTATCACGGGGTAAATATATAACTCCAATTTCTCTGCATTTTATCATTGTAAAATTTGGTATTCAGTTTTCGTCTGTTGGAATGAATTCGAATCCCACGTCTATGAAATCCTATGTAAATAGTTGTGAAAAGAGAGTTGGCTTTTTACCTTCTATGTCACGATCCAATTGTCCTTGATAGGAAGATGACGCGGACG